>JAOWBW010001016.1:428970-491050 GCA_026119855.1 Campanula takesimana
ACCCACACCCACACCCCCACCCACCCAGCATGGTGCCCAGATGTTATGCATTAACTTTGGGGGTGCTTTTGCGAATACCCTTTACTCGACCTGTGCAACATTTGCAACTTCGTGTTGAAAATAACTGCATATAGGGTCTCCTTTTTTTTAAAAAAAATTCGCAGGTTTGATGCTTCATTGTGAGGTAAAGTTTAGCTGAATTCTTGTTAAATACTAGTATATTTAATACTTTTATGTGGCGAAAGTATGCTTCGGTCTGTGTCAGTACTTCATATTGTGTAGCATAACTCAAGTATTACGCTAAAGGAAAGGGATGACTGTTGGAAAAAGTGTGTTTTGAAGGAAATAATGAGTATTTTTTTAAATGAATTATTTGTCGAAATGACAAAATGTTTGTGGGTTTGTGTTCTACTCCATGAGGACATGAAGATTGATTATTCATTTGTCCAATTTGGTTAAGGGATGAGTGAGATATGAAGGCTCAAAGTAAGTGGGTTGGAATGGGGATAATGTGTTATCCCACATTGAAAAAATATGTGAAAGTGGATAAGTTTATATACTACTATGCTTTCCATAGTTGTATGAATGTGTGGCATAGAGGCTCTCTCTCTGGGGGGTGCAAATCAAGGGCCCGATTTGCCTACCGGCTACCGAGCTCATGTGCGAGTGCGTCCTGCGGACACGAATGGAGCCCCGAAATGGGCTGCTCGCGCGAACCCACTCTTTGCTATTTTTTTGGACAAAACAGTCCAGGCCCTTGAGTTTCTTAATCAGTTTTGGTAAGCTGAAACACTTTGGCTTCCAAATTAACTATGTGTTAATTCCTCCCTTCAGTTTAACTTTGAGTGCTATGTTAACAGACCTACTCCACCAGTTTACACACACGAAATGTTCCACCAACAGTCCCTTGCGATCTTCTTTGTTGCATATTGATAAATCCCTCTTTCTGTTGCTCTCCTGCATTCTGCATTGGTGGTGATCAAGACGAAGCTCAGTATCAATTCGCCGGAAGTTCCTTTGTGCACTTACATTCCGGTCCGCGCTGTTTCATCTTGGGAAGCAACCGTCCGACAAATCCTCAAGCACAATTTGCCTACCGGCTACCGAACTCATGTGCGAGTGCGTCCTGCGGACACGAATGGAGCCCGAATTGGGCTGCTCGCGCGAACCCACTTTTTGCTATTTTTTTTGGACAAAACAGTCCAGGCCTTGAGTTTCTTAATCAGTTTTGGTAAGCTGAAACACTTAGGCTTCCAAATTAACTCTGTGTTAATTCCTCCCTTCAGTTTACCTTTGAGTGCTATATTAACAGACCTACTCCACCAGTTTACACACACGAAATGTTCCACCAACAGTCCCTTGCGATCTTCTTTTGTTGCATATTGATAAATCCCTCTTTCTGTTGCTCTCCTGCATTCTGCATTGGTGGTGATCAAGACGAAGCTCAGTATCAATTCGCCGGAAGTTCCTTTGTGCACTTACATTCCGGTCCGTGCCGTTTCATCCTGGGAAGCAACCGTCCGACAAATCCTCAAGCACAATTGGTGTGAGGGGACGAAATTGCTTTAAGGAGAGTGTGTTTCACACGACTCGGCAATTTACAGTATTGGTTTTAATTTTCTGCTTACTGTTTCAATTTTATTTTAAATTCTGCTTCTGTTTTTTATTCATATTATTCTGTTAGTTTTTCATATTTTGTCTAACAATGACATGCTCCATGTCTATATTTGGATTGATTTATGTTTACAAATTACAATGCAACAATTATGCTTGTTTCATGCTCGGCTATTGGATATGATTTTGTAAAAGCAGGCACAGAGGATCGAATTCATGTAACTGATTAGGCTGCTTGGGTCATTGTCCTTATTTCATATCGAGTTCTAGAGCAGTCGTCTTGGTGAAGACGTAAATCACGCTGGGCTTTCTCTGGCAATAAGAAGAAAAGAAAGACAAAGCGGAGGGAAGGTATAAATACTTTCATTGTTTCTCCAACTAAAGTTGTTGCTTAGGGTTGTTAAACGAATCGAGTCAGCTCGAGCTCAACTCATAAAAATATGAGTTTCGAGTGGACTCAAGACCGATTTTTCAAGCTCGTTTTGTTATCGAGCCGGCTCATGTTCGGCTCGTTTGTTCGACGAGCTTTGCTCGAGATCGACTCGTTTAAGCTCGAGTTCGATAAGCTAGCCGATAAGCTCAAAGTTTTTGTTCCGATCAGCCTGTATTTGGTTCGTTAAGCTCGAATCATTATTACTTTTGTAATAAATACACATATAATACATACTCCCTCCGTCCCAACACAAGTAGGACTAGAGGAGGAGTTGATGTTGGAGTACTTTTTAACTCCAGGGAGCATCTCTCTTTAATCGTTTTGATGGCATTGAAGAGGGTTATGTAAGGGCTTCACCTTCGTATCCCCACGATGAAAGAATCCTGGATAACTTACAATACAGAGTCGGCTTTTAAGGTGATCAAGTTTTTTTTTTTTTTTTGAAAAATACTTTGGTTCACTAATGAAATCCATCAGGATCGAACAATACAAGTGCGTTTAGAACCTTGATTTTTCTAACTTACCCTGTGTAACAAGCAGGGAACGGTTACGAATGACCTAATTATACCTGAAGTAAGCAGACCTAGGGAACAAGAACATGCTGGGCTCATGAAGATGGCGGTTGAGAACGCGCATTAACCCAAAAGGTAATGGAACTAAGATTTTTCATACAAGAGCAAGCCGTCATGTGGTTGAAATGCTTAATAAGGAGGCACTCGTACATGGCCATAAGAGGTTAAGTTGGCACTAGAGCCCTAAATCACTGATTAAACTTGAGTCAAGTTAACAACCAAAAAGTGGGACTAACTTTTCAGGACTAATTACTAGTTCATCTATACATGTTTTAGTTGGCATATGAAAACTTGTCTTACACCTCTGCTACTACTACCACATCATTGGACTTACCTTCAATAATTGGTGCTTGTTATCTGAGATGTATGCTCATGGTTGCAAATTTGATACTTGTTCATGGTTGTTGGTAATCAGTATGTACAAGCCTAGGCTTCTCCATGCTTTCCTATCAGATCCAAAAGTTTAGTCCAATCACAACAACTATTCACTAATTTATTTTCTCTCTCTTACCCACTCACAATACTTATATTTCCAACATATTTTCTTAATCCCGTACACTCCCATTTGGTAGCAATAAGTATGAGACGGGGGAGAGCATAAATTCTCACTTTGGTTAGATTGATTTGTTTAGGTGCTAGGAAACAAAGTTGGGTGTTGGTGAATAGAAGTGACAAGATTAAGCTTATAGGCCAACAATTGTTGAGATGTACAAAAGAAAATGTAATTTGTGTGCATTGGCAGGGGAGCTGCGAAAATCATGTCGTTTTAAACTTCTTTACATATATTAAGGAATGCAATTAATACATATTAAAAACACTTATGTGAATACATATTAAAAACACTTATGTGCCCCTATTAGAATCCAATTTCTTAAGTAAGTAGTGTAAATGCCTACTCCCTCCGTCCCGACAAAGTGAGACTTTTGGTCAACTTGATTGCACTTTAACAATTAATTTGAAGAACAAATAATGATCGTAATGAAAATTTAAAAATTGTTATTGTATCATGATTCATAATATTTTCAATAACAATTTTCAGATATTAAATATGATAATTATTTTTTATTTAAATTATTTGTCAAAGTGTAAATAGGTTTGACTAAAAATCTCACTTTGTCTGGGACGGAGGGAGTATACAATAGATAGTTCATAATTAATGAATTAGGGTATAACATGTAAACAAGATTAAATATTCATTGGTAATAGTAAAACGTAAAGTATTTTAAAATAAAAATCAACTCTTAAAACGGCATGTATTTTGAAACCGGATAGCATACACTTTTGCCTAGAAATAGCAAGTTCTTGCAAAAATTGTCCTGCAAACTTTATCAAATCTTTGTTTTGGCTCTGTTGAAATCTATGCAACTCTAACCTTCAAAAGGAAGAAAACAAACAGAGAAATTGCTTGCCGAAAACTTTATTGTTTAATGTTTGGGGACAAAAATACTCCCTCATCTCAAAATAAATGTCGTTTTAAGCTCTTTCACATTTGGCAACCACCGTAGGAGGTGATCTCAGGTCTTACCTTCCCCTAGTAAGTTGAACATGGGAGCATAAGAGAGAGCTGGAACCAGATACGCGAACAAATAGTACACACTACGAAGCCTTTTTCTTGCTTTAGACAGTACTCTTCTTACTAAAGAATAATACTTGCACAATGATCCGAACACTTTGTCGCATCTCTTCGATACGAATACAGTAGCTGCCCTTGGCCTTGGTTCCAGTCTCGTCTCGCATGCCAGCAAGTATTAATGCAATTAAATGCATGTGAAAAAGTTTCATATCCCCCAAAATAATCCAATTACTTAGGCAATTAAATGTTTGTGCAAAAGGTAGCTTACTATCATTAATAAAGGTATAATTGGTACTCCCTCCATCCCAGAGTAAGAGTCCTATTTTCCATTTTGGTACGTCCCAGAGTAAGAGTCCTATTCCTAAAATGGCAAAGAATCTTTACTATTCACCCCACTCATTCTCTCTCCTATTTTACTTTTATACTCACAACACCAATCAATTCACTATTCTCTCCCACTCATTCTCTCTCATACTTTACTTTTACACTCACAACATTTACTTCACTTCCAATATTTATTAATAAGCGTGCAAATGAGGGGTAGGACTCTTACTCCGGGACGGAGGTGTTGGAGTAGAGATCCTCAAAGGAACAAAAAGGAGAATTCCAGGCGGAGGGAGCGAGCGGGCGCTCGGTGACCAGCAGGCGGGCGCTCATTTGGACAGTAGGTTTGGTTCTTCGGAAATCAAAGGCAGGCGGGCGCTTGGGGTAGTCCAGGTGGGCGCCTGGTCCGCTGACGGGATTTCGGGATTCTTTTTTGTTTAGGTTTAGATCTTATTCCAGGGTATGTATTTAAGCAATGTTCCGCCCCCAAACTCATTGTAACTTCAGAATAACATATTATAGTGCAAGATCCTGGCTTGGTAGTGCCCCCAGACGTAGTCAAACTATTGACGAACTGGGAAAACAATTTCTGTGTCTTTTGCTTTGTTATTTTCTTGTGCTTTGTTTGTGTGCCATATTTTCTTGGGGTTATTGCTTGGGTTGTGAGGGTCTATCCACAACAACTGGTATCAAGAGCTCTGGTTGGAGATCAGGGTTAATCGATCGATTGGTTTATCGGACGATTGGGTTTATCAAGCAATCAAGAATGGGCAAGGATAAACAAGAGGTGGAGAAATTCGATGGGTCTGACTACGGTTTTTGGAGGATGCAAATAGAGGATCTCTTGTACAACAAAGATCTCTATAAGCCTCTAAAGGGAGTCAAGCCGGAAGGAGAAAAGCAAGAAGATTGAGATCTCATGGATCGGAAAGCCCTAGGGGTGGTTAGATTTACTTTGTCGAAGTGGATCGCAAAGACTACCAAGAAGGCGAAGACCACAAAGGAGCTATTGGATTATCTTACTGAGAGATTTGAACTCCATCTGCTGCCACAAGGTTGATTTGATACGCAAGATGGGTAGTCTCAAGATGCAAGAGGGAGGATCCTTAGCTAAACACATCGATGAGTTTATGGATGTAATAGACTCATTGATTGCGTTGGATATTACGTTTGATGATGAGGTTCATGCGTGTTTGTTGCTAGCGTCTTTACCAGGAAGTTGGAGCGGAACGGTGACAGCGATCAATGCTTCAGCGGGTAAGAACAAATTGAAGTATGATGATGTTAAAGACTTCTTGTTGGGCGAGGAAAATCGTCTGAAGAAGTTGGGGACATCGTCTACTTCGGGATCGGCCTTAGCTACTACTAGCAGGGGAAGGCCAGGGTACTAGCAATAAAGGGAGAACTGAATCAAGGGAAAAAACGTAGTGGTGGTAAGGGCAAGGCCGTGGAGATCAGAGATAAACCAAGGGTCGCGAAAGGATCGGTGCAGTGTTATCATTGCAAGGAGTTAGGACACTACAAGAAGGATTGTCCCATGCGAGGGATAAATCGGTAAATGTGGCAGTCGAAGGTGAAGATGTACTGGTTCTAAGTGTTAGTAGTGCGCTAGAATCATGGGTGCTGGATTGGGGGGCATCATTCCACTCATGCGGGCATGCAAAGGAGATGGAAAATTATACTTCCGGTGATTTCGGTAAGGTCTATCTGGTGGATGGCGAGCCTTTGGAAATCAAGGGGAAGGGGGATGTCAGAATAGGAGCATCGGACGGGAAGGTCCTACATCTACACGGGGTCAGACACATTCCGGGTTTGAAAAAGAACCTGCTTTCAGTTGGGCAGTTGGATGAAGAAGGTTACGAGGTAACTTTTGGCTGTAGGAACTGGGTTATTACCAAGGAGGATTCTGAGATCGCTCGGGGTAATAAAGAGGGGACATTGTATTTGGCGAATAACACCAAGGATAGTATCGCGGTGGGATCAGCCAAGGGTGATACAGATTTGTGGCACTGTCGATTGGGTCACATGAGTGAGAAGGGATGAAAGTACTTTGCTCAAAGGGAAGACTACCGTGTTTGAAGACAGTCGACGTGGGGATCTGCGAAGATTGTGTGTTTGGCAAACAGGCGAGGAGTAATTTCTCGAGGACAGGTAGGGCTTTGAGGGAAGCAAAGTTGAATTTGGTCACACGGATTTGTGGGGGCCGCCCCGGTAACTTCTCTAGGTGGCTGCGTCATATTACATGACCTTTATTGATGATTCGACAAGGAAAGTCTGGGTTTATTTCTTGAAACACAAAGATGAGGCATTCGAGGTGTTTAAGAAATGGAAGGCTTTGGTGGAGAATCAGACGGGACTTAAGCTTAAATGCTTGAGATCAGATAATGGGGGGGAGTATGAGCTCGGGAGTTCAAGGAATATTGTGCAGCGAATGGCATTCGCATGGAGAAGACTCCAAAGGGCACACCACAACACAATGGGGTTGCAGAGAGGATGAACAAGACATTGAACGAGCGGGCTAGAAGTATGAGGTTGAAGTGTGGACTTCCGAAGACGTTCTGGGCATATGCAGTTGACACGGCAGCTTTCTTGATCAATCGGGGACCATCGGTACCATTGAGGAATGAAATTCCAGAGGAGCATGGAGTGACAAGCAGGTAAATCTGTCATTTCTTTGCATATTTGGCTGCGTTTCATATGTTCATATTGATTCTGCTGACAGAACTAAGTTAGATGCAAAAATCTGTAAAATGTACGTTTATTGGGTATGGCGGGGATGACTTCGGGTATAAGTTTGGGATGACCAAAATCATAAAATTATTCGTAGTCGAGATGTGGTATTCAATGAACATGTATTGTACAAGGACAGAAAGGGGGCATCTGATGATATTAGTTCGGAACTGGAGGTTGTAGAGGTGGATATTCCAGACTCGGGTGAGAGGAGGACGGTTCATGATGACCAGGTCAGGGGGTCACTGAAGATAAACCACATACTCCAGAACCGATATTCCACTGCGTAGATCCAGCAGATTATGTGGATCACCTGACAGGTATACTCCTTCGAATTACTATTTGTTGCTAACAGATAGTGGTGAACCGGAGTGTTATGCGGAGGCTGTTCGTAGTGCACTTTGTGATAAGTGAAAAGCTGCGATGGATGATGAGATGGACTCATTGAAGGCCAACAAAACTTGGGATTTGATTAGACTGCTAAGGGGAAGAAGGCATTGCATAACAAGTGGGTTTACGGGATCAGGAGGAAGCAAATGGAAAATAGCAGTAACGTTACAAGGCAAGGTTGGTTGTAAAAGGGTTTCAGCAGAAAATACGGTATTGACTACACCGAGGTATTCACTCCTGTTGTGAAGATGACCACTATCAGAATGGTTCTGGGTATAGTAGTGGCAGATAATTTCTGTTGGAACAGATGGATGTAAAGACGACCTTTCTTCATGGGGATTTGGAGGAAGAAATTTACATGGTACAACCAGAGGGTTACTTTCTAAGGGTAGCGAGGAACTGGTTTGCAGATTGACTAAGAGTTTGTATGGCCTTAAACAAGCTCTATAGGCAGTGGTACAAGAAGTTCGATGGATTGATGCACGATATTGATTTTATCAGATGCGAGGCGGATCATTGTTGCTACTTCAAGAACACGGACAATGGTATATAATCTTGCTGTTATATGTGGATGATATGTTAATAGCGGGCTCTAGCAGTAGAGATGTAAACAGATTGACGGCTCAGTTGTCAGAACGGTTCGAGATGAAGGATTTGGGGGAGGCCAGAAAAATCTTGGGCATGCGGATTGACCGGAATAGGGAGTTGGGTAAGTTGGTTCTTTCACAGGCAGAGTACGTCGAGAAGGTCTTGGCTAGATTTTGCATGGAAGAGGCGAAGCCAACGGGTACACCACTAGGTATGCACTTCAAGCTATCCGAGAAGGACTCACCTAAGGGCAAGGAGGAGCGTGACAAGATGGCAAAGTACTCCATATGCTTCGGCAGGGGGAGTCTAATGTATGCAATGGTGTGTACAAGGCCGGACATTGCACACATGCGGTGGAGTAGTCAGCCGTACATGGGCAATCCAGGGAAGCAACATTGGGAAGCGGTTAAATGGATCCTGCGTTACTTGAAGGGTACTGCTGGTAAGGCTTTGTGTTTCTCAAGCAAGGATGTCGTGTTAGCGGGTTATGTGGATCCGGATTTGGCATCAAGTGATTTAGACAAGAGGAGAAGTACTATGGGTTATGTTTTTACATTGGGTGGTACGGCAATCTCCTTGGCTTCTAAATTGCAGAAGATCGTGGCTCAGTCGACTGCGGAAGCAGAATATGTGGCAGTGACAGAGGCAAGTAAAGAGATCGTATGGTTGCAGAACTTCTTGGGTGAACTTGGGAAGACGCGAAGTGGTAATGCTCTCTACAGTGACAGTCAGAGTTCAATACATTTGGCAAGGAATCCGGCGTTTCATTCTAGGACGAAGCACATTGAACTGAGGTTTCATTACATCAGGCATCTCTTGGAAAGGAAGATCTTAAGGCTCGGGAAGATATTGGGATCGGAGAACCCGGCTGACATGTTGACAAAGGTTGTAAACCTTGATAAATTGAAGCTATGTATAGCTTCAATGGGGCTTGAAGAATAAGAGAGGAGGATGGCGCTACCATGATCGAGGTGAGCACTAGGACGACACCAAGGATGAGTTAAAGACGGATACGGGCCTGATACATGGGATGATCTCTAGGTGGGAGATTGTTGGAGTAGAGATCCTCAAAGGAACAAAAAGGAGAATTCCAGGCGGAGGGAGCGAGCGGGCGCTCGGTGACCAGCAGGCGGGCGCTCATTTGGACAGTAGTTTGGTTCTTCGGAAATCAAAGGCAGACGGGCGCTTGGGGTAGTCCAGGCGGACGCCTGGTCCGCTGACGGGATTTCAGGATTCTTTTTTGTTTAGTTTAAATCTTATTTCAGGGCATGTATTTAAGCAATGTTCCGCCCCCAAACTCATTGTAACTTCAGAATAACATATTATAGTGCAAGATCCTGGCTTGGTAGTGCCCCCAGACGTAGTCAAACATATTGGCGAACAGGGTAAACAATTTCGGTGTCTTTGTTTTGTTATTTTCTTGTGCTTTGTTTGTGTGCCATTATTTTCTTGAGGTTATTGCTTGGGTTGTGAGGTTCTAATCCACAACAGGAGGGGGTATAAAACAACAAAAAAAACTTTGAAAATAGAAAACGAAAAATATTTAGAGATAAAAACTAACTCCTAAAATGACATCTATTTTTATTTTGAGACGGATCCATTTCGATATGGAGGGAGTAATAAAATAGTGGTTCTGGACATTTATGAGAATCTCTGACGGCAGATTGCTGAAAATTAAATGTTGACAGTTGATTACTGGGAATCACAATACTAGTCTTATGACCTCTTGTCCGACTGACTTAATCAAATGTTCTTTTTAAATTTCAGAAGAAAGGCAATGATAGGGGCATAAAAAGATTTCACAAAATGAAAGATATAAAATAAGGTAACGATATTTTATTAGTTGCATCGATAATGAACCCGACACACTCTAATTAAATACACCAACAAAATCATGACACATCATTTTGTAAGCCCAATTTTGTGGCATTTTTTTGTGACTTTATATTTAGCATTTCAGAAAACATATTCATGTGATAAACCCTTATTTTGATTTTTTTCTTTTTTTTTTTTTTTTTTTAAGTTACTCTCTCCGTCCCAAAATGGTCTTTTTTATTTGTTATTTTTCATTGTCGTAAAAAGTTCTTCCAATTTCTAAAATTTAAGCTTAAATGTGCATTAAAACAACATTAATAGTGAAGCAAGTGTTTATACCCTTAAAAAAATTGAATAATCAAATATAAAGATCATTTTGGGACGGAGGGAGTATATCACTTGAAAAGTCGATCAAGCATATGATTTTCAATCGTGAAATAAACGGCCTTTGATGATTGAGCGTTAACGTAGTTTACCCTGTATTCTTTCCCAGCCAGTTCAACTTTTAAAAAAGGTTGAAAAAAATGGCAGTAGATTAGATTATTTAGTGCAGGCGTTACTAGGAACAGGTCTCATCCATGACAGGGGTTCTAAGCGTCACATCTGTCTGACCAAATGTCGCAGTTAGGGAGGGAAATATCATTAATAAACTTTGTAGATTTTCTTACTACTCCTATTTTCTTATTGTACATGTTTAGTTAAATGTTATTCCTTCCGTTCCGGATTAATGTTCTTAGTTTTAGTTTGACTTTACACGGTGATTAAGAAAAAAAAAATGTTTGTGAGTATGAAAAGTAAAATAGAGGAAAGTGAAAGTGAGTATAAAGTTTTTGTTGTGAAAATGACAGGTAGGTCCCATTGTCCATTTTAAGTAATAAAGCAACTAAGAATCTTAGTATTGAACAAATCAAAAAAAGAAAGAAAGAACCTTAGTCTGGGACGGAGGGAGTACTTATTGGATGGAGGAAGTAAACTATTAGGCGGACATAAATAGTCGATCGAATCAACGGAGAATTTTAAAACGGAGATTCTTTTTTTACGCTACTATTTTGAGCGGCTAAAATGTGCCAAATTTTTTTAAAAGCTCCGCTCGAAACTCTCTATTGAAACGCTTAATTAGCCAAGAACCAGCGCTTTTTTCACTCTATTTTAAACGCACAGCTCTACCAAACGAGTTTTAACAGGTCTGGTCACCGGTCTTTATCTTGGCTGTTCATCGTTTGATGAGGGGTAAATTATCAGTACGCATCCTTCTTCTAAATTAGAGACTGTCCATTTGATGAATATAAGACCGACTGATTATGCAAATGTGAGTCAACTTGGTTCATGTGGAGAGTGTGGACGTATGTACATCGGCCATTGAATAGGTAATGAAGAAAAGGATACAAATGCCCCCCGGGGCATAGCTCAGTGGCAAAGGAGGAGGATATAAGTCGCGCTGGAGGCATGCAGCGTGGGTTCGAAACTTGGTGGGAACATCCGTGCTAAGCAACCGTAGGCACAACGGAGTTCTTTGGTGCCAAGCAACCGTAGGTACAACGGAGTTTTCCGGGCTCTTTTCCGGGGTCGGACCTTGTATTGTGTTACTAGTTGACATGTACTCTAAACCTAGCTATTGAGGCACATCCCGCGATTTGCCGGTGGTAGGAAAGAGGGGCCGGAACTACCACCCCCAGGACTAAACCTGGGTATCAAAAAAAAAAAAAAAAAAAAAGAAAAGGATACAAACATATTAAATTTACTGAGAAGCACATATATTGCGTTCCAAAAAAAAGTACCCCCTCCATCCAGAGTAAGAGTCCTACTTTCTATTTTGGTACGTCCCAGAGTAAGAGTCTTATTCTTAAAATGGCAAAGAATCTTTACTATTTACCACACTCATTCTCTCTCCTATTTTACTTTTATACTCACAACTAGACATGTCCAAATAGAACCGGGAACCGACGGGTAGAATCGGAACCGGCGAGAACCGGAAACCACCGGAACCGGGAACCGAACGGAACGAGAACCGGATTGAAACGGTTTCGAATACGAATCTAACATATTCAGAACCGAGAGCCGGAACCGAGAAACGAACGGTTCTCTACATCAGAGGACTTTAAAGATGTTTGATCATTATGTAGGTTGGCTGCTAGCTAATTATATACTGATATACATACTCCATCCGTCCCAAATACTTGTAGTTTTAGGATTTTCACACAAATTAAAAAAAAAAATTAATACATGTGTAATGGACTATATTATTCTTGGAACATTTCCAGTATCAAGACAATTTAATACTTTTACAATGACAACACTATCATAAATAAGGGTATATTTGATAAACAATGTCAAAAATGTATAGATAATAGCAAATCTACAAATATTTTGGGACAAACTTCAACTTCTTAAACTATAAGTATTTTGAAATGGCGGGAGTATTACATTTTAAACTACAAATATTTTGGGACGGAGGGAGTATTACATACTTATTAGATGGTGAGATGGAACCGGTGGAACTGTCGGAACCGGAACCGGAACCGGCGGATAGAACTGAGAACCGGGAACCGGATTAAGATGGTTCGAATACGGTTCCGGCCATTTGGGAACCGGGAACCGGAACCGTTTGGACATGTCTACTCACAACA
Source organism: Campanula takesimana (assembly GCA_026119855.1). NCBI lineage: Eukaryota > Viridiplantae > Streptophyta > Magnoliopsida > Asterales > Campanulaceae > Campanula > Campanula takesimana. The sequence goes on from JAOWBW010001016.1 coordinate 441,637, forward strand.
CCAATCAATTCACTATTCTCTCCCACTCATTCTCTTTCCTACTTTACTTTTACACTCACAACATTTACATCACTTCCAATATTTATTAATAAACGTGCAAATAAGGGGTAGTACTCTTACTCCGGAACGGAAGGAGTACCACTTTTTATGTAAGAAAGTAGCACTTCTTTAACAATCAATGTTGTTTATACTTATTTAATAAAACTTAAATTTATTAATAACGATTCTTGATGCCCATTATTACAACATAATTAAATTAACACGTGTAATTATTAATAAAATTCAATTAAAATTTATCACTAAAAATATGGTACTCCCTTCGACCCAGAGTAAGAGTCATACCCCCAAATCTCATGCTTATTAAGAAAAGTGCTTAAAGATGAATAAACAATTGCAAGTGGGTAGAAATCAAGAGAGAGAGAGTAAAATTACATTCTACTCCTATAGGCCAAGACACACAAGGAGAGGTTTTTCTGTAAATAGATCAACTTTATAATGGCATATGTATAAAAGACACTATTTAAATTTTGCCATTTTAGGAATAGGACTCTTACTCTGGGACAAACTAAAAAGGAAAATAGGACTCTTACTCTGGGACGGAGGGAGTATTATTTTTGTGAGATAGAGAGAGTATAATTTATTTTAAACTTTTGCACTTTTACACCATTGTAACCCACATGAAAAACTATCGGAACCATTAATGAGGAAAGTGAAATAATCACTGGTCAATTATATAAGGGGTAATGGACTGAGAACATCGAATGTTTGTTGATAAAATCATTTAAAAGCCAAATTTAATAAATTTCGCTCATTTTCGAAAAAAATTAATAAATTTCGCTCGAAATTGTATAGAAACAAGAAATTCAACTGTACAAGAAAATGATTATAATGATAATGCTATTATTGAATATAAGCGCACATTCTCTTCATCTTAAAATACTAAACTAATAGTCTCATATTTTTTATGTTTGTCACAGAAAATTAGTACTCCCTCCGTTTCAGAGTATATGTTCACCCTCTTATTTGCATGGAAATTGAGAAATGGTGGAAGTGATGTAAGTGTTGTGAATATAAAAGTAAAGTAAGAGAGAAAATTAGGTTGAGGGAATATTAAGTTGATTGGTGTTGTGAGTATAAAAGTAAGTAGGAGAGAGAATGAGTGGGAAGAATAGTAAAGATTCTTTGTCATTTTAGAAAGTGAACATATATTCTGTGACAAACTAAAAAAGAAAGGTGAACATTTACTCTGAGAAAGATGGAATAGTTTTTTTAATTGATGTTTTTTTTTGATCATTTTAAATTAAAGTTTTAAAATAAAAAAACTTTTAAATTTTAGAATATAACTGTGAAATAATAAATATTTACAAATCAAACGAGATTATAAATTTATCACGGGGTAAAACATAAACATAAAAAGACAATTAAGAGTAGGGTTCTAATAAGACAAAAACTTATGTGAGACGGTCTCACACATAATAATAAAACGAGTCTGATTGAGAAAATAAATGGTTTGCTCCGAACCCGGCGACGGCGAGACAAACTCATTTCGTTGCCCCCTAATAATATGATAATCCAAAAAAAAGGACCGCCCTCCGTTTGATATATCGGGACCCGAGACAACGACGTGCTCTCCACCCACCCGCCCACGCGCACGCTACCCTACAATAATACTACTATAATAGTGAAAAAACAAGAAACCAGAAGAAAAAAAAAACCCTAATTTTTCCCTTCCTACGGAAAGGAAGAACAGAAAATTTTTAATTTATAAAACACATTGAGAGCTAACAGACACCCAATATTAATAGTATCTCACTATTACTAATTATTTTCAAACCTACTACTAACACACTGTGTGTTTTTGTGTGTGTTTTTGTGCTTTATTCTTTTCATTTTATGCTTTGCTTAATTTGATTCTTTCAAAGTGTTTTTGCATCTGTTTTCTCTCCCTCCTCTCTCTATCTCCATTTCCATCTATCATTTCTCTGGGTTTTTGTTTTCTACTTCTTCTATCTCTCTCTCTCTCTCCCTCTCTCACACACACAAATATATTATATATAGAGAGAGAGAGTTGAGGTTTTAATAGTCTAAGGACTAGAGAGACTTGTGGTTGAGAAATTTGATCTAACCCATACCAAGAAGCTAGCTAGGTCACTACTTTTATTTATCTACTCTACTTGATGAATTAGGGCTAATTAATCATATCCCTCAATTCTTGGATTTTTGTTTTATTTTTAGTGTCGTCGATCGGTTGAAATTTGGAACTCTGGCGAACCCGTGGTGGACTGGCCAGGTGGGGTTACCACCGGATTCTACTTCTCCGGCGATGAACAAGCGAGCTCATGAATTCGAGATGAATAATCAAAACAGTGGTGATGATGACGATACTAATGGAGATGAACCTAGAGAGGGTGCGGTCGAGGTGGGTTCTCGTAGACCTAGAGGCCGGCCGGCCGGTTCAAAGAACAAGCCCAAACCCCCAATTGTCGTTACTCGTGATAGCCCTAATTCTCTTCGTAGTCATGTTATGGAGATCGCTAATGGTACCGATGTGGCGGAAAGTATAGCCCAATTTGCGCGCAGGCGGCAGCGTGGGGTCTGTGTACTGAGTGGGAGCGGCACTGTAGCAAATGTGACGCTTAGACAACCGGCCGCACCTGGGGCCGTTGTAGCGCTCCAGGGGAGATTTGAGATATTGTCTCTGACAGGAGCTTTTCTGCCCGGTCCAGCCCCTCCGGGCTCGACCGGACTGACTATATACCTTGCCGGGGGACAAGGTCAGGTAGTAGGGGGGAGTGTGGTGGGGCCACTTATCGCAGCAGGACCGGTCATGGTCATAGCTGCGACTTTCTCTAATGCTACTTATGAAAGATTGCCTCTGGAGGACGAGGATGAGGCAAGTGGCGCCGGGCGAGCTCAGATGCCCGGCGCATCATCAGAAGGAGGTTCACCACCAGGACTTGGGGGCGGCGGCGGGCTGCCTGATCCTTCAGCTATGCCCATCTATAATTTGCCTCCCAATCTATTACCTAATGGTGGTCAAATGAATCATGATGCATATGGTTGGAATCATGCCAGGCCTCCTTACTAAGGAAGACCCAAAGGAAAAAAGAATATAATTTCAAGTGAAGATTAATTTTCTGTTGGATTGGAAAATTGAAGTAGAAGTTAATATGTGTATATAGGGAGGAAAGAATGGAGAATAGAAAAGGCAAAATATTCTAAGTATAATGTTTCTCTCTACCATTTAGCTCCTTGTTGTTGCAATAAAAAAAGATTGTTCTTCCCTTTTTAAATAATTTTCATGTGGCTAGATTTGAATTTAAATATATTTATTGATATGTGATATTGCATAGTATTCATTAATTATAGAGTTCTGGCTCAGAGATGTGACTAATTGTATGGCACATAAGCAAGGGAGAATAAATAATTAAGTTGTTCATTAAGTTTTATATATATATATATATATATATATATATATATATATATATATATATATATATATATATATATATATATATATATATATATATATATATGTGTGCGCGCGCGCTCAAATAAAAAACCTAAATATCGTGAGAACCGTGAGAAGTTAATGTATCCAATGATGTATCTAAGTGCACATTGGATACATTAGTTTTTACCTAATGTATCCGAGTAATGTATTCAAGTCAAGTAATGTATCCAATGATGTATCCAAGTGAACCATTGTATACATTAGTTTTTTACCTAATGTATCAAAGTTCTCACGGTTCTCACGATATTTAGGTTCTCACAGGAGCACGACCATATATATATATATATATTGAAACCATTTCACAACTGATAACTTTTAACTTGTGATTTCACAGAAGCCAACCTAAAGAACTCTGGTCCATAACCTAGTTCTTGATTTGGTGATATGAGACTGAATGTTAAAGCAAAGTTAGGGTTTTATTATTTCCCTCAAAACATACCCTTATATATTTGTAGGCATTGATCAAATGCCTTAAGTTTTAATGCATTTATATTAAGACATTAGAAATAATTTTAGAGGGAAATCTCAACTCAAATATTTCTAATATAAAAAATCTTAAATAGGTTAATGTTAAAACATAATTAACTTGTAGCATACTCCTAAGCTAAATTTATACCAGCAATGATGGAAGACTTGATGTTTGTTCTTGTTTTCTTTTGTGAGCTGTTAATGATATTTAAATAATGTTTTGTTTTGTGCTGCATGCAGATGCAGAAGATGAAACCTCCATTCTTTTATGTTTTTCTTATAGATCTCAAGAAAAGAAATGCTTCTATAATATTTGCATTGTCTAGATATGGGTGAACTGCCCTCCATACCTATCTCATTGATCCAAAAACTATGATGCTCGAATTTTTTGGTTTATTTAACCGGACCCTTCTTAATAACAAGTTTAAAACATGAGTGTCCGACACAGGTATGGCGGGGTAAACCAAACAGTCCGAGCATCAAAGTCCAAAAATGAGTAAAATTATTATTTAGAGACAATTTTTCTTTGGAATGTTAAGTATATTTAGTTATTTGATTTTTTTTAATTAAAAAAATTAGACATTTGTCTTGGGGCAAAGAGAGTAATAAACAAAGACCCTAGTTGGCAGCTTTGGTTCAAGTTTCACTTTATTTCATCATCAAAATAATTGTTCAATTAAGCTATTTATAAAGAAGAGCTTTTCATAATATATTTAGCAATTAGTAATTAAAAGGAAACTTGTTTTTTGTTCTTTAGTAATATGTTACTTGTATATATTGTTCAAATCAAAATATGTACTCCCTCCGTCACACACCAATGGGCATTTTTGGTCAAACCTGTTGGAAAAATATGTAAATGTGTGAAGGAAATTGCGCGCGTTTCCTTAGAAAAATCGTTTGTCGATTTTATGATTTAATGTGGATTCATTAACTCCTACATGTTAGTAATAAATTGGTATGTCCAATTTATTTAGTGGAAGGTGGGAGTTGGAATGCTCAAAATATAATGGGTAAGTTGGGAATGGGTAAGTATCCCACATGGAAAGGGAAGGGAAAAATTCCCTAGACTCCTTCTTTTTAAAAGGGCATCCCAAATGGGATAAGGAGGGAAATAATTTGAAAAACCATTGGTGGGTAAAGTCTTGAGGAATTATCCCACATTGGTTTAGAATAAAAATGTGAGCTAGTGTAAATACAATTAACCATTTGTATGAGTTAAGATTGTGTGAACTAGAGGCTCCCTCTCGCGCCCAAGTGCGCAGAGGGGGGGGTGCAAATTTCAGTTAAAATTTAACAATTTGTGTCTCGGACCACTGGACACGAATGTGGCTCCAAAATAGCCTAGCTCGACAAGCCATTTTTTTGTGTATTATTTTTTCCGTCCCAAACAGAGAATTCAATTCTATTTGATTTTGTAAACAGTCAGGTTTAATGGCTTGATTTGTAACAGCCCATTGATTACTGAATTAATTCCCAGTTCAATGAGGTGATTAAATGGGATATTCTGGAGCAGTTTATAATGGTCATTTTTTACACAACTTCCAGCAGTCTCACACCCTCTTCTTTCTTAGCGTTTTCTTTGGCCCTCTTTATTCTTTTCATGGTGACTCAGTCCAAGCACATCGAAGTTCGCCGGAGGTGCTATTGTGCAGTTTCTGTCTGGTCCGTCCGTTGTATCCTGGGAGACAGGCGTCCAACGTATCCTCAAGCACAACATCGGTGAGGGAGCGAATTTGTCTTAAGGACAGTGTTGTTTTACACGACTCAGACAAACCCATCAAGACCATTTCCAGTTTTAGTTTAATTCTGTTGTAATTTTTATTATGTTTTCTTCGCTTTGTTGTAATATTTCTAACAAAACCTACTTAAACTTTGACTAACATTTTATGCTAAATAATTTATCTCTATAAAAATATAAAAATAGTTATTGATAATATTTTATTACTAATTGGGTTACTTTTTTTATATTTTTGTGGTGATTAATAATTTAGCATAAAATGTTAGTCAAAGTTTAAGTTGGTTTGACCAAAAGTGTCTATTGGTACGGGACAGAGGGAGTATTGTTTATGCATCTGTAATTTAAATGCTTAATGCACCTTAAAGAAAAACTTATAGCAGCTTTGATACATGAAAATATGGTTTTGCAATTTGTTAAATGTCAACATTTTTTTTTTATCTCTAGAGTACTACTTCCATGTCCTTTAGGAAATAAAGATGAAGGCATTATTGTTAGCTAGTTATGCTCTAAAGTTCTCCTTTTGTTTTAATTTCTTTTGCAAAGAAAGCACTCAATTATGAACAGCTAATATTTTTGCAAAGAAAGCACTCAATTATGAACAGCTAATATTTTCTAGAGTAAGTTTTGGGAAAACTAGTTTGTCTTTAAATTACAGAAAGATTTTTTTTTCTACTTGCAAGCATTTGAGGAATATTTAGGAACAATTTAAAAAATAGGACTATCTAAGTAGAAACTAATTTCACCCAAAACCTTGTACTCCTTCCGTCCCGGACTAAGGTTCTTAGTTTGACTTTACACGGAAATTAAGAAAAAGTAAATGTTGTGGGTATGAAAAGTAAAGTGTGAAAAGGTAGGAGTGAGAAAGTAGTTATGAAGTTTTTGTTGTGGGAATGACAAGTGTGTCCCATTATCTATTTTAGGTAATAAAACAACTAAGAATCTTAGTCTGGGACAAACTAAAAAGGAAAGTAAGAACTTTAGTATGGGACGGAGGGAGTATTATTTTCTAAACTAAACTACTAAATCGCATCTACTCCCTACGTCAAGGTCTCGGGTAGATATTTCTATTTCATTTTCAGTGGTCAATCAATTGAACTATGATCAAAATTAAATATAAAAATTGGATATTTTTTATGAAATTTTTAAAAATATTATTGTTACATTATAAAAAAATATTATCAATAAATTTTTTTAAAAAGTTCATGAGGACTATCAAATAAGGATAAAACTTTGGTAGGTTCAATGAATTGGCCACCAAAAATTTAACGGATTATCTTTTTAAGATGGAGGAAATATTGTGTTTCAAAATTCGCTGAAAATGGAAAAACAAATAGAAACTACAAATAATATGAACTTTGAAGTCATTCCTAAAACTTTTGGGAGTTCGTCTCCTGTAAAACGCGTTTTTCCTACTGGTGAGGAAAAACGTAATTTTCAAGACCTTCTATCTATCACTTTCAAAGGTTCTGGCTATCAATCTCATATTCAGAAGACTTTATATTGATCCAGAAGACTTTATATTGATATCCAGGACCCTTCTGGCTATCACTTTCAAAGGTTCTGGCTATCAATCTCATATCCAGAAGACTTTATATTGATATCCAGAACCCTTCTGGCTATCACTTTCAAAGGTTCTGGCTATCAATCTCATATCCAGAAGGCTTTATATTAACATCCAGAACCGTTTGAGAAGTTCTGACTATTTACAAAAATGTCACCGCTCGTTTTTTTTTAAAACACGCCTGGCTATCAGTTTCACAGTTTCTGGATATCAATCTCATATTCAGAAGGCACTATATCGATATCCGATACCGTTGAGAATTTCCAACTATTTACAAAAATGCCATCGCGCGTTTTTAAAAACACGTTTTTCCTAAGCGTTTAGTAAAACGCGTTTTACGCAAGAGTTTGGCAACTTTTGGAGTTTAAATTTTGTTAGTCAGACAAAAATGGAATGAGGGTGATTTGGCTAATTATTCATTGTATATTGTATACTATTATTATTGACGTACCAAAATTCAATTTAAAATAGGATAAATAATAATTTAGTCTCTAATGGCATTTTTTATTAGTTTGATTCTTTATGAATATTTTTTATTAGTTTGATCTTTCATATTGGTTGTTTATGTCAGTTTACCCTTTCCATTGATGGAATATTCAAAAGTAGCAAAAATACCTCTGGATTAAATAAAAGATTGGTCCCTAAACAAGATAACTTTATCAGTTTAGTCCCATGTGAGATATCTACAATACCCTTGAAACTATAGTTTGTTTCATAAATAATGTTTGCATATTTCATCACTTAATGTGAATTTTAGCTATTAAATCGATAAATATCTACAATACAATGAAGTAGTTAATTTAAGGACCAAATTTTATACTTCTTATAGTTTCGATCAAACTTTTTAAAAATCATAATCTATTTCATGGTATTAGGTATTTGGAATATGTAAAACTTAACAAAAGTATAAAATAGGGATAAATTGATTAAGAACAATCAATTTATAAAAATTGTAAAGTTTAGAAATCAATTTATGCATAAGAAGGGTATTTTTGGTTTTTTTTTTTTTTAATATATCAGATATAAAAGGGACACAGTTAAAAAATGCCAACATAACATACCAAACTAATAAAAGAATATTCATAAAGGACCAACCTAATAATAGGTGTCAAGTTTTCTTTTTGAAGAGAATAATAAGTGTCAAGTTAATTAAGAGACCAAATTATTATTTAACCTTTTAAAATGTTAAAATGTGACTTAATTTCATTCTATGCTAACCAAATATATGCATTTCTCAAACTGATTTCCATCCTAATTTTGTACAAATAAATTTTATTGATCATTCTAATCCATTTTGTACAAGTAAAGTTGGAAATGAATTTCACGATAATCTAATAAATTTCAATCATTAATCACAAAGCATACATAATAACATGGAGCAATAGTCCCAAATTTGGAGGGAGAGGGTGAAAGAGATTCAAAGGGTAAAATGTCTATTCCCAAAATGTACATCACAAATCATGTCATTATTTGTGTTGGTCTTATAGTATGTTTCCTACATGCCAAATTCCTAAAAAAGGGTTTGCCATTTAAGGACACACATAACATGCATGATCACATCATTCCATGAAAAATTTCGAGACAAAGGCTTCCTAGCTAATAATTACTCAGGTGCTTGAAATATTTTAAGGATAATTTAGTCTATCAGACATGCATCAAATGTTTTTCTTAATTTATGTAAAAATCCTATAACTACTAGTATTTTAGGATGGAGAGAGTAAATCCTTTACATAATACCAATAAAAACGCTTCAAAAGCAGTGAAAATTTAGAGAGAAGCTTGTTTTACACTCATTTTAACGTAAAACTTGTTTTCATCCCTTAATGTAAAAATAATATCATAATGTAAAATAAGTTTTACATATCCCTTAGTGTAAAACAGATTTTTTATAAAACTGATACTAAAAAGCATAAAAAGGCTAACTAATTATTTTTTCTTAGTTGTGATATTATTATTAAGATTTACAATTTGTAACACTCAAAGGATATGATCCTCCTTAAAGGAAAAAGAGAATAGCAACATAGATGACCATCTTCACGTGTCATTGCAATTTCTTAGTTGTGATATTATTATTAAGATTTACAATTTGTAACACTCAAAGGATATGATACTACTTAAAGGAAAAAGAGAATAGCAACATAGATGACCATCTTCACGTGTCATTGCAAATAATAAAACTCATTAATCAATAATTAGCAACTTGTTTACTACTTTCCAACTATAAAGTCTCGACACTATAGACCAGTGGCGGATCTACACCAAATAGTTTGGTGTTGCCTATTCTTTCTAAAAAAAAAAAAATGACGCAAAACTAAAATTCAATACGTCTAGTACAAGTAATATTTTGGTGTTGTTTTTTTTTTCCTCCTTTATTTTGGTCTGCTGAAAGTGCATGTCTAGGATGTAATGTACGGTTTGTGTGCATGTCAATGTTGTACTATATGCTTGCAATGTTGTATTATATCCTTACTTTGTTTTCAAGCTGCATACAATTTGCCTATCCTTGACTGCCTAAGGCATGCATTGTTGTTTGCAATGTGATTAATGAAACGCGGCTCTTATATTATACTATAGATTGATATAAATATGAGGAAGTCTTGTGTGCGACGGGTCTTGTTGTGAGAGAAATTGAGCTTGCCCCGCCCCACTCATAGGGGGCCAAACTAATTGCTCTTTCAATGTTATCAAATGAGAAGATTAACAATGAAGAATTTGGGACCGAAATAAGAACAAAATTAGGAAAGAAGTGAAATCAATTTTAGATTTTAGGGTTTACCTATTGGACAATCTCTTATTGTTTTCTTGAGGGTGCTGCGGAGGGGGAGTATTTCCGTCCATTCCGGCGATGGTGGCGGTGGCTGTGGGCGGCGGTGAGGGAGCGGTGGATTGGAGACTGGGCGACGCCGATGCGAGAGATCGCAGAGAGAGAGAGAGAGACGCAGAATTGTGTTTTTTTGAATTTCGACCTCCTGCGTAAACCGTAATGCCCCTTAATCTAATATGTTTTTTTTTTTTTTTTTAATCTTAACACTCGAAACGACACCGTTTGCAAAAATAAATAAAAAATTACACACCCAAAACGACGTCGTTTTGCAAAAAAATAAAAATAAAAAAAATACCATTGCCCGGGCAATGGTAGGCACAACAGTAAATCCGCCCCTGCTATGGACCCTCTTATCTTCAATTATCACCATTAATTCTATATTAATGTAATTAAGCTTTTTGCAACTTAAGACAACAAGACACCAATAAAACAGATTTGACTTGCTCCATTTGCTTCTTGTTCGTTGATAGTTGTGTATCCACTTGAAATTTTGTGTGTTTTGCTCACGCGTTGTGGTAAGGTAGAGATTATTGATGTCTCATTAGTTGAACATAACAGCTTAATTGGGATAATCCTTTTGAAGTTGGGACATCACTTAAAGAATTGTACAACAGAGATCTCGCAATTTTTGCGACATAATAGCAGTGGCACTCCCGAGCCAGAATTTAGCATGTCCGTGCCAAAGCAGCACGCCTGCGCTTCTGGCATGTAAGATTGTGACACGCCCGTGCTACTAAAGGAGATTTTGGCGAAGACAAGAAGCACGGCGGTGCCAACAAATAGGCACTTTTTTAAGGCGAGAGAAATTACTAAGTAATTATAATAAAATTTAAATTTCAAAATCAAAATCATTGTAAATTAATTGTCTAAATAACTAATTTAACTCGGCTCACCTCAATTTAATTACTCCCCTTTGGAATCAAGATATGTACTCCCTCTGTCCCTAAATGAGTGTCAATTTTCAAGAAATCTGTCCCAAAATGAGTGTCTTTTTTTAACATAACTTTGTCCCTAAATGTTTTTTTTCGAATTTTTTTTCACCGGTTTCTTTATACGTGCAAAACTAAATGTTTGGAAAAGAGATTACAAGATTATATATGAATTTTTGCTACCAAATCGTACACAAAGTTGAGATTTTCACTGTCCTTTAAAATAAAATTTGGACACTCATTTAAGGACATTGGTAGTAGCTAATACCCAGTGAGCCGAATTTGGATAGTTGGCAAACCACCAATTGCACTGGACGATAACAAATAGGCACCTTTTGAAGCATCAGATAAGCCAAATTAAAATTCCATTATTTTAGTTGAAGAGAATCCACTAATTAAACTCCTTCATTAATGAAATTAAATGTAGACCATCCATTATTGAAGTTTGATAAAATTATTAATTAAACATATGATAGTGAATGGTGGGGTATGATTAGACACCTTCCAATCCTAAATCCCGGACTTATTTACCTTTTCTTTTTTTTCAAGACCAAATTTTTGATGTTCTTTGTTGTTGATGCTGATTTATGGATCCGGATTGTTTCATTCATACTCCCTCCGTCTCATAATTACTCCTTCCGTTTCATAATATAAGTCGTTTTAGACTTCTTCACACATATTAAAAAGTGCAATTAATACATATTAAAAAGACACATGTGCTCCTAAAAGTATCCAATTACCTAGGTATTTAAATACTTATACAAGAAATAGTTCACAATTAATGAATAAGGGTATAATAGGTAAACAAGAGTAATTTTTTCTTGGTAATAGTAAAATGTCAAGTATTTTGGAACAAAAAATTGCTCCTAAAACGTCATGTATTATGAAACGGAGGGAGTATATAATTATGTGGAAAAAAAAAATAGGCTTTCATTAATAAGTCATACTTTCTTAAAATAGCAAAGAATTTTTACTATTTCTCCCGCTCATTCTCTCTTATACTTTACTTTTATACTCACAACACCTATCAAACTACTACTCCCTCCGGTCCAAAATAACTGTCTTTTTTTGCATTTGCACAAGTCTTAAGAAATGTAATAATTATCATGACTTAGTGACAAAAGTTCCAACTTTACCCCTATTAAGTGGGCAACTTTCTTACATTAATGTCTCACACTAAGATAATTAATAAAAGAGAACAAGTTTCAATGCAAGGATAAGAGAGACATTTAGCTCAAAAGTGACAATTATTTTGGACCAAAATTTTGATCCAAAAGTGACAGTTATTTTGGACCGGAGAGAGTATTTCCTACCCCACTTTCTCTCTCTTATTTTACTTTTCAAACTTACAACAACAACCCACTACTATTCATCTTATAATTTTCGTGCACAACTCATTTTGTGCACATAATTATGAGACGAAGGGAGTAGATTGTTGTGTTGCAGCAATTTACAGTAAATTTTCTTAATAAAATAAGTATATAATTTTGTCAAAAAAAAAAATAAAAAATCATAAAACTTTTTTTATATTGGTTGAAACTCAATCGAACAAATAAATTATCTTACATTATTGAATAAATGATCAACTCTCAATCGAATTTTATTTAAATATAATAGTACTCGTATAACTTAAATGTTGATTAATTGTAGCATGACAGACGATCGCATGACTGCAACTGTTAAAATCCCCCAAATTTATTTTGGAATAATACTAGAGGCACAAAAAACTCACAAAAACTTGCTCATAAAATTCTAGGTGTAATAATGTTATTGGTGTTTTTAATTAGAGTGTGGCGCGTCCATTATCGATGCAACCAATAAAATATCGCCACCACATTTTGTAAGTAAGATTTTGTGACCTTATTTTGTGCCCCTAGCATTGCTTTTTATTTTGGTGTACCCTATGCTATTTGTCATATTGTACACAGCTTTGTCATAGCTTTCGTCACTATTTACTTACTCATTTAGACAAATGAAACCTAATTATTCTCGAATTCAAAGCCATAAAGTCATTTGTCTCAGCTTTATGCTTTGTTCGTTGAACTAAGAAAGTTAAGAAGTCCATGTTTTTTGTGACCTTTTCTTTCATTGGAAATTTGATAGTGCAATGCTAGGGCACAAAAGAAGTTCACAAAATGATAGATACAAAATGAAGTGACGATATTTTATTGGTTACATCGATAGTGGATCCGGCACATTCTAATTAAAAACACCAATAAAATCTTGACACATCATCGTAGCACTTTTTTGTGACTTTATATTTACCTAATTTGACAATGTCGATCTGACTAACTGCACGCATAATGCACCAACATTGCAGGCGATCTGCACCAAAACTACACGCGACCTGCACCAGGACTGTACGTGATCTGCACCAGGACTGTACGTGATCTGCACCTCAATTTACCATAAATAAAACAAAACCTGTCTTTCCCATCGAACTTGTAGATCTTCTGGCCCGTCTCGGGATTCATCTCTTCTGCAGCAGCGGAATGCCCGTATCTTTTTCAACTAACCAGACCATGATACCACTTGTTAGTAAATCAGACCCAAGAAATGACTAAAAATAACGAACGCAAATCGACAAAATAATGAACAAGGAATTTACGTGGTTCATCAACAACCTATTGGCTATGTCCACGGGCAAAAGGAGAAGATATATTATTAATATGGCGGAGAAACAATTACAGAAGATGATCACACTAATCTATTTTGCACGAATTTTGATCACAAAATTTGTGAATGTGCAAATCCTAAATCTAAAATTATTGACCTCTCTTTCTTTCTGAGTAATATGAGCTTCTGAATTAAATTAGGATAAGCGGAAAGTATAATGGATTATGCTTTGTTGAAGTTGGCGCCTTAACAACCCCTGCTAGAAAAAACCCATAGCCCAAGCCCAACTGGCCATCTTGGCCCAAACGCCTAATGCTTTCTTGGCTTAAGCAAACTTTGGCGAAACTCTCCTGACCAACTCCACATCATCAGCAAGTATGCTGATTCTGTGGCCTTAGCTTGCGGCTCTTGCTTCCACTCCTACTCACTCTGTCTTGGAATTACAACTTGTTAATTGTTAAGATGTGCCTCTGATCATGTATATCTTTTCTTATTTAGATAATGTAAATTAGGTAGGGATACAAGTATATATGTTGTAACCATTTAGCCGAAATACTCAAGGAAAATATAATTAATTTCTCTTCGTAATTTCGGATTCTAACTTGGCACCAGAGCCCGGTTACCGAAAATATTGACTGGCGAGGAGAATTCTGGCAAGGGAAAGGCAGTCATGGAGGAAAAGAGATCTCTCTATTTTCTTTCGTCCAGTGACAATCTAGGAATGATTCTCACACATGTTCAGTTGAAAGGTGAGAATTATGAAGAATGGGCACGTGTCTTCAAAGTAAGGGTGGCAAATTAGGTGTTTTGGGTTTACCCATTAAAGTTAAAATACCCGGATATCCAATGGATTTTTAACTTTAATGGGTAAACCCAAAACACCCAATTTGCCACCCCTACTTCAAAGGATCGCTTCGAGCGAAGACGAAGACTAGATTCATTGATGGCCGAATAACACTACCTGACGATGCTGATGAAGCGGACCAATGGTGGACGGTGAATTTCATGATTGTGTCATGGATTTTTAATACAATCGAGCCGACCCTTCGCTCAACCATCACATATGTGGACGAAGCGAAGGTTCTATGGGATGATCTGAAGGAGCGTTTTTCAGTGGGGAATGAACCAAGAACTTAACAATTGAAGGCCGACATCGCAAACTGCAAACAAGGGAAGAATGAAAGTGTGGCTGCGTATTATGGACGCATAAAGAAGCTGTGGGATGCTCTCAATTATTTTGAGACACTGCCGATCTGTTCCTGTATGGGGTGTAAGTGCAATATCAGGGCTGTGCTGGTGAAAAGACGAGAAGTGGAACATGTGCATCAATTCGTCATGGGGCTAGAAACTCCGATGTTTGAGAATGTAAAGTCATCTATTGTCAACACGGAGCCTCTGCCTACTGTCAATAAGGCGTATTCTAATGTTATAAGGGAGGAACAGATGCTGGGAGGAGGACATGAAGAATTCCCGAATCTAGCCAGTTTTGCTGTTCGTACAGTTGTGGGACCAGTTGTTAGCGCAAATGTCACTTGATCTCACTGCAAGAAGAAGGGACACATCAAAGATTCGTTCTTCAAGCTGATAGGATATCCAAAATGGTGGGGAGACCAGCGCGGGAAACCTGCAAAAGGAAGAAGTGGAGGCCAATCGTTTTCGGCAGGAAAAGACCAAGGGAAACTCAACACAAGATCCAACAATGCACAGGTTGGTGACGAAGGTACAGGGGTTCCAGAGCAAACTAATGTACTGGGTTTACGGCAGAGCAATGGAACCACTTCAAGAATTATATGCAGACACAGGTGCAGACAACTAGCAGCTCAACTGACAAGGCAAATGGTCGTATGAATGGTAAAATATATAATGAACGTTGCCTTTTCGATAGTGGAGCCAATCGACACATAACATGGGACATCTCTCTGCTCAGTAATATTCATGACATTAAGGCTAATCACATTGGTTTGCCCAATGGGAGATATATTAAAGCCACAAAAGAAGGCAATGTTAAGATTTCCATGGATCTTGATTTAAGAAATGTCCTATATGCTCCGACCTTTAACTGCAACCTGTTATCTGTCTCTCAATTACTTCATGACTCCAATTACTTAGTGCATTTTTCTGACAAACAATGTGTTGTACAGGACCGGGTCTCGAAGATTTTGATTGGAGCGGGTGAACAGGACGGGGGGTTGTATTACTTGAGGAGGTCACCGAAGACGTAGGCGTACAACATTAGAGAATCTGACAATTTTCAATTGTGGCATCAGCGACTTGGACATCCATCAAGTAAAGTAATTGGTTTGTTACCTTTTATTAGTCGTAATAGTATTAATAAAGACGTTTGTGGAATTTGTTGCAAGGACAAGCAAAGTAGGGACAAGTTTTACTGAGTGAAAGAAATTCTGATGCAATTTTCGATTTAATACATTGTGATATTTGGGGTGATTATCGGAAACCTGCTTTGTGTGGAGCTGTTTATTTTTTAACTATTGGGGATGACTGTTCCCATACTGTATGGGTTTATTTGGTCAAGTCTAAAAGTGATATTTCACAAATTTTGAAAAATTTTCTTGCCATGGTAGAGCAGCAATTTAATAAACAAGTGAAGAAATTAGGAGTGATAATGGGACGGAATTCACTTGTTTGGAAAAATATTTTCTTGAAAATGGTATTGAACATCACACTACTTGTGTTCGTACATCCCAACAAAATGGAAGGGTTGAAAGAAAGCATCGACATATTCTAAATGTGTCTCGTGCTTTAATGTTTCAAGCAAACTACCGATCAAATTTTCGGGGGAGTGTGTGTATGCGGCAAGACATTTGATTAATCATACTCCCTCAAAATTGTTGCATGGAAAACTCCTTACGAAATTATTTTTGGAAAGCCTCCTTCTTACACACACATTAGGGTTTTTGGGTCTTTGTGTTATGTCCATTATTCCCGGAGAGATAATGATAAGTTTGCAAGTCGAAGTAGGCGATGTGTGTTTTTGGAGTATCCTCTTGGGAAGAAAGGGTGGTATGTTTATGATCTTGATGAACATAAGTTACTTGTTTCTCGGGATGTTATTTTCGTGGAAAAGGAGTTCCCTTTTGCTCACAACAGGACTGATCAAGATGGAGTTTATACGGATTCTGATATGTTTCTTTGTCCATCCAATAATATGGATGCTTGTGACGAAGATTGTGGACCTGTGATGGGGAAATTTCCAACACAACCTACTGTACAGGTGACAGAACAAGTGGCCGAGCAAATACCAACCACTGATAAAGTTTTTGATACAATGTCTGACCAACTGAGTGACGAGGTGTCTGATCAGTTGACTGCACAGGTGCCTGCACAAGTGTCTGAACAGGTTGTCCAGCCCATCGAATTAATTGAGACAAAAAATTTGGGACGTGGTTAACAAGTTAAGTTCCTTCTACCAAATATGCAGCCTCTGAATATGAGTTGAGAAAGTTACAGACACATGCCACTCAAGATATACCCCTGTCCCGTTCATCTCCTCCATCTAAATCTTCAGGTACTCGTTATCCCTTATCACATTTTATCAATTGCACTAAATTCTCGTCTGCACATCGTTGTTTTGGCTGATATTGACTCAGGTGTTGAGCCGAAACATTTTGGTGAGGAAGTTCAGTTCCCTCAATGGCGCGAGACTATGTCTAAGGATCTTGACGCTCTTGATCAGAATGGAATATGGGAATTGGTAGATTCTCTTCCTGACAAGAAGGTGATTGGTAACAAATGGGTCTATAAAATAAAGTACAATGCCGATGGGAAAATTGAGCGTTGTAAGCCTCGTTTGGTGATTTTGGGCTACAGACAAGTTGAAGGAATTGATTTCAAAAAAACGTTCGCACCCACCATCAAGATGGTTATAGTACGAGTTTTTCTTAGTATTGGCGCAGTTAAAGGCTGGGAACTTCATCAAATGGACGTTCACAATGCCTTTCTACACGGTGATCTTAGCGAGGATATCTATATGAAGGTTCCCTTGGGACATCCTGATTCGTCTTCTGGTAAGGTTTGAAAACTCAAAAAGTCGTTATATGGTCTTCGGCAAGCTCCTCGTTGTTGGTTTGCAAAACTTTCAATAGCATTGAAAGCGTATGGATTTATTCAAGCATGATCTGATTATTCTCTCTTTTCTTTCAAGACTTCCGCTGCTGAGATACATGTTCTTGTTTATGTTGATGACTTGGTTATTGGTGGAGATGATCCGGCTGCTATCAGTCGTTACAAGGTCTACTTTAGTCGATGTTTTCACAAGAATGACCTTGGGCGTCTTAAGTATTTCTTGGGTCTCGAAGTGGCAACGCATCCAGATGGTATTTTTCTTTCTCAGCGCAAGTATGCGCTTGATATACTCTCTGAGGCTGGTCTTCTTGGAGCACGTCCAGCCATTACTCCTATTGAACAAAATCATCGATTGGCCTTGGACGAGGATGATGATTTACGTGATCCTGAGGCTTATAGGCGACTTGTGGGTCGTCTTATTTATCTTACTATTACTCGTCCGGAAATTTCCTATGGTGTATATACTCTTGCACAATTCATGACCCAGCCTAAGATGGCTCATTGGATGGCAACTTTACGTATTGTTCGTTACCTCAAAAATCGTCCAGGCCAAGGCATCTTGTTGAGATCCGATTCTACTCTTCACCTCCGGGCTTATTGTGACTCTGATTGGGCGATTTGTCCTATTACCCGGTGTTCCCTTACTGCTTACTTTGTTTTCTTAAGTGATTCTCCGATCTCATGGAACCAAGAAACAAACCACCATTTCACGTTCTTCAGCTGAGGCAGAATATCGTTCTATGGCCAGTGCCACGTGTTAATTAAAATGGCTTCATAATTTACTTGGTTCATTTGGCATTTAACATACAGCTCCTATGACTCTTCTGTGTGACAGCCAATCTGCATTGCGTATGGCTCAAAATCCGGTTCATCATGAACGGACTAAACATATCGAAGTTGACTGTCATCTTGTTTGTGATGCTGTTCAGGCAGGTGTCATCACAACTGCCTACATTCATACGACTGCACAACTGGCTGACATCCTTACTAAGGCGTTGGGCAGTCGTCAATTTTTTCATCTTCTACGCAGGTTAGATGTGTATGATCTACACGCTCCAACTTGAGGGGGGGTGTTAAGATGTGCCGAGATATTCACATCTTGTGAATATCTCTTCTCCGATCATGTACTCCCTCCGTTCTTGGCAAGTTGCAACAATTTGCCATTTTGAGCATTCCACTTAAGTTGCAACAATGCCAAATAAGGAAACTCTTTATTACTTTTATAATCCTCCACTGATTCTCTCTCTTTCTCTCAACCACTCATTATTCTCCACTCATTCTCTCTCTTCCTCCCAACCACTCATTATTCTCCTTTCTTAATTTTTGTGCTTTCCCTTCCATGTTGCAACTTACCCGGAACGGAGGGAGTATATCTTTTCTTATTTAGATAATGTAAATTAGGTAGAGATTAATATTGGTAGCATAATTTTAGGGATTTGATTAACTCCTTCTCCAAGAAGGATTGTACAAATATATATGTTGTAACCATTTAGCCGAAATACTCAAGGAAAATATAATTATTTTCTCTTCGTAATTTCCGATTCTAACTTTAATTTAATCTATTAAATTAGACGTTTCAAATTTTAAAGGCATTAAACTTAACAAACTAAAAACCTTAAACTGGACATACCAATAAAGAAAGTAAGAACCTTAAACTGAGGGCGGAGGGAGTAAGTCGCGGCAATGATTATTGGTTAGTGGCAGATTCTCATTAGAGTAGTCTGGGGTGCTTGAAATTGGAAGTGCATAACGAACTCGATGGAAAAGGTTGAGGCCTATTTGATTACAACTCAATTATACATCTAATCCGGCCCTTATTAGAGGTTAGTCCTCTAAGGCCCTTTAGTAGAATCAAATTCTTAAATAGGACAGACCATTTGTGTTATGACGAATGAATCCTCTTGCCCAAATTATATCTTCATATAAAGTTTCTGTTAAAATTCTTAAAAGAGCTTGGAGTTTCTACGATGTCTAGAAATTAAGTATGTTTGTGTACTCAAATTTAACATACTCATTCCGTCCCAGAGTATATGTGTACCCTCTTAATTACACGGAGATTAAGAAATGGTGGAAGTGTTGTGAGTATAAAAATAAAGTATGAAAGAGAATGAGTGGGAGGGAATAGTAAGTTGATTGATGTTGTGAGTATAAAAGTAAAGTATGAGAGAGAATGAGTGAGAGGAATAGTAAAAATTCTTTGTCATTTTTGGAAGTGGACATATACTCTGGGACGGAGGAAGTAGTTATAAATAGTGAACGGAACAAATTATCTCCTAATATTAAGTGATAAAATCCTACTACGATTTGTGTACAAAGGGACTCCTATCGAGCTAAGGATCCTAAATTATACATGGACTCAATCTCCTAATACAAGTCAACGATGGATCTTCTATTCTTGGTGGACACTCCACCCCAAATCAATAAATATGGGTCATCTCCCTAACACAAAGGTACACACAAAACACCCTCTCAATACTATAATACGTTTTCCTTCCGGTTTATATCATCATTATACACGATGCTTATTCTCACACCGGAGGGTTTTCGCGGGGGTAACTCCCTCGCGCCCTAACGGTGTTTGTTTTGCAGATCGTTCGTCCGTTCGTCCAGATTATCCATCGCCGCGTTCCTGACTGATTAGGTACCCCGGTACCTCCCTTTTTATGTATCATCAGTTTGGTTCCATTGCCGGGAACGAAAACATGGCGAACACGGACGGTATACGACGAGAATGGAAAAAATCAGAAATCAAAAACTTGGCCCAAGATTGCCAAACGGAGGGAGAACTAAATCCCCGATTCAGATCTCACCTTGCGAAAAAATTGATCGTAATACTAACACTAAAAATCTAGATCTGGATTTTTAAGGTGCTCGCTGATACCAACTGCGAGGACAAAAAACGACGACGACCATCGTAATCGACGACGACAATGAAAATTTTCCCCCTACAAGATTCTCTTGAAACACCAATAATGGAAGAAGGGAACAATGTTTATCTTGAAAACACTGTAACCAGCCCCCACTTCCTACAAATCCAAGCTCCCTAGTCAAAACAAGAAGACCCCCCAATTTGATATTTCATTAAATATTGAAGATAATATCAATGGAGTAAAATTGGGCGTATACCCCAGAAGAAAGCAACAGAGAAAACAAGCAGGCATGGGCACCCCAGTTAGATGACTAGATCCGCCTTGTTAAGCCGAGCATCGAGTTTAAGGTGTATTCTTTCCAAATCTATGCTCGATATTCTTGCAAATTATGTATGCTTAATTTTGCACAATCCAATGACATGCCATGCACATTAAAAGATTTTCAAAACACGTCTCTACCTGCTCATAATAATTATGTTTCCTGCATAAAAGAGATGTACGCTAAATATTATGACCGACTTGAAAATCCTCCCATGCAGTGTGTTCTTTCTGGGCAAACACAAATGCATAAAATTAAAGTCAAGTACTCCCTTTGATTGAATGGGCCATATGGAAATTTCCATGCTAAATTTGCATACTTCATGAGCAGATAAAGTTAAATTGTTTCATTATTTGCATATGCTACATCGAGATATGGGTGCTAAAAAAATCTGTCTGGCATTACTTGACAGCAAGCATTCAAACTATTATATCTATTTTCGGGCATAATCTGGCGTTAGTGCTCGTTCACGTGTACACAAGAATGTGTCAATAAACTGCTTGATATTGCACAGCTATAATACAGTAATGCTCATTGATTCAACTTGAGATTTTCTGTTTTCCTTGTTGAGAAACGAATATTAGCAGGCAGCTGTCTTGAGCCTTTCAAGTCCAAAGTCTCCCAAAGCTGTGCACCTCTATGGGCCATGCCCAAATTTGCGGACAGAAAGAACAATGGACCAAGCACTCGTAGTCCTTGCTTGACCGAACAACCGCAAGCTGAAACTCTCAACAGAGCGCTTGTAAACAGTTCGGGCTAATCAATTTATGGAGGCCTGTCATAGACTTACCAGCAAATACTGCATAAGTCCACAACTCGGCACGACAGTCATCTCTCCTGTTCGTTATTGCAACTATCAAGACCATTGCGTGCTAATCAGGCTGGCGACATGCAAGATTTAAATCCCTAGGCAGTAAGTTACGAGCATTTTGGCGTAGCTCGAAAAAACAAATCAGAAGTTTGTCATGACAAAGCGGCACATATAGCGAGCAAAACACCCTCCGCACTCTGCAAAGTGGGAGACAACGTATTAGTTACACTGAGCTCATAGTAGGAATTAACCCCTACTCGACAGCGAGCACTTGAATTAACTTGCTGGTGCAGATCTTGATCAAAGCCATGGCTGTGCTCGCCTCCCTCAAAATTAAAAATAGCAAACCGAGCTTGCTGCCATCGAGATTCAATCACCGTAAACAATGAACTTGCTGCTTCTGGACATCTGACATATTGGCCCAGCTTGCTAAACGCGATTTCATCGTAAAGCAGCCAGCCGACAACGTCACGTATGGAAAACAGTCATGTCAGACACGCATTGATCGCTAAACCTGTGACTTGAGAAAAACGACTCGCAAGCCGAGCATTATCATTGACCGAGCAGCCGCAGCCTTACTTGAGGCATAATCTTCAACGTCAAGAAGTAATCAATACAAAAGGGAAGACCGCGAGCCGATCGGCTGAAAAACCTACAACCGGTGGCTGCCATAGAGTAGGCAAGCATATTAATAAAAAGAGAGTTTATTAGTTAAGAACCCCAGCCTGATAAACTTGAAGACAGGAAGATGATTCATACTATCACTACGACAAAATTCTCTTAAATCAGGCTCAATTCAGTTCGCAGCTCGAATAAAGATCAAAAAGTTCATCTCGACAAGGGGGCCAGCACATATGCTCGAGATGGCGAAGCCTTCGAGCAGTCCAAATGATTATCCGAGATGCCCATACTTTGCTCGACTCGACGGCCTGACCCACGATCAGTCTAAACATTAATTGTGACTCTCTTGCAGGACTCTCTTCAAAGGCTGTGGGGAGCAACAAATTACATTGTGCTAACAGCTTGGGAAAGTCAAACTCCATAATAGAAGTCGAGATGAGCAGCCCGGGAGCATTATGTCAAACACCATATCAAGTCAAGCGTTGCTCGACTTGGCTTGAATACACGGAAAACTCATTATCAAGTTGGTCCAATAGCAACTAGAGCTCTTTCTCAATTAACTTAAGGGAGCAGCTGGACATTATTAGCCCGAGCAATCAAATAGCTCGCTGCTCAGATCTCGTCCCAACTACTCACTAATGACCAAAAGGTATTTCGCCAAAATGGGGAGCTCATCGACCTGAATAAAGTCTCGTCTACAACTAACATCAGCAGGACAGCCCATGTTCAAGCTATTAAACAGCAATGGCAGAGAAAAATCGCTCATTTACGACAATGGTCATCATCCCAAAGCAAGCAAGAGTCTGCTCTAATCAGGTCATAGACAAGGCACAGAACAAGAACCAATTGGTCTTAACAGCAATCCGATACAGAACAATAGCTAGTGACGTCCAGAATCTGCAGTCCCAGAATCTGAGTCAACTTCTCTGAATAAACTGTATTGACTCAGAAGGATCTAGAAGTCGCAGAATATATGCTTAGAAAGATCTACGAGTCTAGTTTACAACAAAAAAATCGGTTCGCAAAAATATGATTCTTCCAACTTCCGGCGTCACTCAAACATAAGAGAAGCCTACCTGTCATGATGGGTACGGAAAGCACTCCACAACAGGTCGTGACGAGTACAATATGAACAACCTGATCCATTCCAACGAACTTGCAGGTAGACGGGTCGACCTACATGCAGTCCAAACGAGCTCATGACACCACACAAGTATTATGAAAAGTGTCCAGCAGTCAAGACGGAAACATCCTCGCCCTATCAAAGCGGGTAGCTATTATCGACCACAACGGACATGGGGGACATTCAGGGACTTTCAAACTAATTGATGAAAGTGCCTAACATCCAAGTCACCCCAGAAATGAGTCCTTCGTGCGGGTCATTGTCATCCATTCATTCATATCCACAATTGGTCGGACTTTCTTCAAATAGGTGGGGAGCAATGGGTTATGTTGTGCTATTGGCGAGAGAAAATCGAGCGAAGCGAACCAATCTCTGAACATCCAGTCCAGCCTGCTTGTCGTGAAAAAGTTGGTAATCTAACACCATGAAGCCTTTCCAAACAAGGTAGCAATAACAGATAATTACAAGAACAAGAAGCCAGCAGCTTAACCGAACAAAGGACCAAGTTTTTCCATTTTTGCAAAGACGATCAAGCTCGATCAAGGCACAAGACCAGCTCTTGTCAAC
Organism: Campanula takesimana; assembly: GCA_026119855.1. Lineage (NCBI taxonomy): Eukaryota > Viridiplantae > Streptophyta > Magnoliopsida > Asterales > Campanulaceae > Campanula > Campanula takesimana. The sequence goes on from JAOWBW010001016.1 coordinate 465,681, forward strand.
AACAAACAGATCTCAGCCGAAGTAGTTTCCCGCGGCCGGGCAAAGCTATAAGTTCAGATGAGCCGACGACGGACCTTGATCTCGCCTCCACGTACCATCAAATCATGGGGTAAGTGTCGATGGCAGACTTCACTTGCTCCTATATGTCACTAAAAGCTTCATCTGCTTTGTCGACTTCCACCGACCGAACCTGTCTTTGGCACCGTGGTCGAACTCCAATCACCAACCTAGATCCGTCTCGACTCCAAAAGCATCCAACACCGCGACCGCAACGACCTGAATTACCAGTCATCCCCGTTTGAACGTCCCCAAGATTGAAGAATAAAGAAATCAAAATGGGTCGAGCGTCTCCTTTATGATTCTTATACATGGGTCGAGCATGTCCCCTATGCTACTTATACCCCAAAAATGGGTCGAGCGTCTCCCCTATGGTACTTAACTTAAAGAAGCATCAAGAGAATTTGATTTCAATCAGGAACAAAGGAAGACCTCATCAAGACTACAGCTTAACAACAAATGACAAGAATAACTACATCAACACGCCCTACAACAAAGCCTAGATCCTTGATAGCACTCTCAAACCGAGCATAAGTCTGCTCGTATTTTACAAAGCCTAGCTCCTTTCTAGCACCTTTACAAAGCCTAGCTCCTTGCTAGCACCCTCAAACCGAGCATCAGACTGCTCGTCTTTTACAAAGCCTAGCTCCTTGCTAGCACCTTTACAAAGCCTAGCTCTGTTGGTAGTGGTGCCCTAGGCACGTTTAATAAACGTTGTAATTGTTATCATTTATTTCATATCAATAAAGAGATGTTTTGATTATTATTGTTGTTCATGCTTACTTATAATAATCCCCGTCCTTAGTACTTATTAAGCACTAGTATAAAGGCTAAATGATCATGAGATGATCATGTTAGATTTATGGGTACTTGTTTGGAACAAGGTACTGGACATGACCCGCTGTATGAGATTTATGTCATGGTCTATGTCGAACATATATCTCATATTAGTTATGTCATTTGAATCCTTAGACATGAAGTTATTATAGTCTTCCACTTGATGAACATTGTGTTTGACATATTCAAACGCTACCTTAACACGGTAGTTATAAAGGGTATGATTGGCATAATCGGATTCCCGTTGGGAAGAATAATAAGCTAAATGGATTTGTCCCTCCACGGAGAGATGTCAAGCTTGGGCCTCTAGTAGGAATGATGTTGATGAAATATTCGGCCGGACTCAAATGAATTGATTGGATCAATGTCATTTGGATTATCAACATATTCGGAATCGAGAAAGTATTGAACAAAAACAAGTTGACTGTTTGACCATGACTTGTGTTCAATGACATCGTGGACAAAGGGATTGTGACATATTCTAAAGGAATGCGAACTTGTATCTAGTTATACTATTTGGGTAGGTATGACGGTTTGCTAGAACCTAATCATATCTTATGGGATCATGTTTGAGCCCATTGCCAACTTAGTATAATCCTAGAGGGTCACACACAATAGAACGAATCTTTAATAAGAGGACTATATTGGAATTTAGAGTCAAAGGACCTTGGAGGAATTTTGGAAACATTCTGGGCTGTTTGGTCTACCGAGCGGGCGCTTGGTTCAGACCAGGCGGGCGCCTGAAGTAATTCCAGAAAGACAGGGACCTTCTGGTCATTCAGGCGGGCGCCTGGCCCTTTACAGGCGGGCGCCTGGTGCTGCCGACAGGAAAATTCCTAATTCGATTTGGGAAGGTTTTTGGCACAAGATTCCTATTTGGAATAGGTCTTAATTGTGTATAAAAACCCCAATTCGGCCAGACCAAATTGACAAGTGATTTTGTGAGTCTCAAAGAGTTTGAGAGAGATATTATTTTGTTCTAAGATATCCTTGATTGAGGAACAAAATAATTCACAAATAAATTCAATATAGTTCTTTTATTATATTGTGAAAGTGTGTTTCATAATATTGGTCTAGCAACCAAGATCAAAGATCCTTTGATATTCGTTCGAAGTGTGGATACCGCTAGAGGGTGAAAATCATCATCTTCAAAGTTCGTGTTCAAGCTTTGTGATCGTGATCAAGTCTTCAAGTTTCTCCACCAAAGACCAAGAGAAAATTCATAGTCATCAAGGGTTAGTTATTCCTCTATTCATCTTGTTGTATTTGATTTAATCATATGAACGGATCCATGGCTTTGGGTTTCTTAAAATTTTAATTGCTAAATTCCGCTGCGCATGTTACTAGGAAACCCAACAGTGGTATCAGAGCCCCGTTCATGTTGATTAATTCAATACTTGGATCATGTTGTGTATATAAATTGTTTATGTGCCAAGCATGATATGAATATTGGATTGTATGATGTTTATGTGTTTTGTGATTTTATGTGGTTTATTGTTTTTCGAACCTTAATCGCACGATTCAATCGCAATAAAAAATTATGGTGGATTCTGAATTATTTCGATTATTGATTTTTGATTGGATCAAAGTTTTAATAATCGGGGAAAAATAATTTTGAGACAAAATTTTCGAACTTGAAAATTCCATACCATTCTGACCATTCAGGCGCCCGCCTGTGCTGGACCAGGCGCGCGCTTGCTAGGCCAGAATGTTCTGATTTGTTCAAAATCTGATTCTGGAATTTTTCGATAAATCCGACAAAACCAGTAACAAGACCACTTCAGACTTGCTGATCTGGAATGGGTTTTGGGTAGTTGGTTTGTGTGTGGATTTTGGGGTTTGATTTTCCTATTTGTTTTAGTCTTGTGATTCCTAGATTGGTTCAAGTTTTGGATGGCTAATCTGCGTTCATCGAGATTGTGTTTCCCAAAATTGATCGCAATCAAAGTTTCAAAGATAAAACGAAGTTAGAATTATGAAGAGTTCATAATTGCTAAAATTGAGAAACAAAGTTCTTGATTCAATGATTGGAGATCCATGTGGAATTGTGAATGCAATTGGCCTACGTTCATCGAGACCATCTATTGCTTAGTTTCGGCCACATGGACTACTTTCTTGGTTTCTTGAATTAGTGCGGGATTGTGGTTGCCTAATGGCTTAGTTCGACCGCACTTCTTGTTGTCTTGATTTGGAGATAATAACCAAAGTTGAAATAGTCTCATCCTCATAATTATAGAGAAACTAATGACACATAAATATTATGCTTAAATTAATGGGATTAATTTAGTGGCTAAACTTGATGTGTAACATGTTTATATTATGTGCTCATAAATGTGTTATATGCTATATGTGATGAACCTTCAAAGAAAGTTTTAAGTCTTTTATTGCCATGCCATGATTAAAACACTTGTTAGTACATGAGTGATTTTAATGTAGATTCGCCCTAGCGAGGTGCATTAAATTTATTTATGTTTGAGCAAGATAGATAATGTGGGCACGCCCTAGCGGGACACATTAACTATGCGTTTAAAATGGTTAGACTTAATTGGGCGTCAAAACAGTTTTGGGCCTAGGCAAAGATGAGGTTTAACATGCTTTTGAAATTGGATTTCTAAAGAATCTCATAAAAGGAATTAAGAGTCATATGAGATATGATTGACAAGAGTTGTCTACCTAATTAATTTGATTTTGTGTAATCCGCCTTAGCGGACTTGAAATTAAATTAAAGTTGGATCTTAACCCAATTAAATTATATTATACATTGGATGTATAAGAAGGTTATATAATTTAGTGGGAGTATTTTGTTTAAAAATACATTATTTATCTCTTTAATGAAAATCGGTACTTATTAAATTTTGGAAATTTTGCATATTTGTAGATAATGACTAATAACACTCAATCAATGTCGTTGCGATCGATCCTTGAGAAGGATAAGCTCGAAGAGAATGGTACAAACTTTATGGATTGGATCCGAAGCATAAGAATTGTTCTTAGGCAAGAAGATAAGTTGTACATTCTCGATGGGCCTCTCCCTGCTGAACCACCGCCTACTGCCCCTAGGGTAGAAAGAGACAATTACAAGAAACATCGTAATGATTCTAGAGATGTAAGTTGTCTCATGCTTGCTGCTATGTGTTCAAAACTCCAACAAAGTTTGGAACATTTGGAAGCCTATGAGATAGGCGTGGAGTTGAGAACCATGTTTCAAGAGCAAGCTAGGCAAGAGAGGTACAAGACCATTGTTGCATTTCACTACTAGTAAAATGAATGAAGGGCAACAAGTGAGTCCTCACTTTCTTAAAATGAAAGGTTATGTAGAGCACCTTGAGAAACTTGGCTATCCAATCCCATTGGAGCTAGCCACGGATCTCATTCTTAATTCATTGCCTAAAAGTTATAATCAGTTTGTGATGAATTATAACATGCATGGAATGGATAAGAATCTCTCTGAGTTGCATGGGATGCTCAAAACTGCAGAGATGAAAATTGTGGAGAAAGGTTCTCCTGTGCTCTTGGTTCATGATGGGAAGAAGGCTAGTGCCAAAGGAAAGGGTAAGGCAAAAGTTGTCAAACCCAAGATAAGCAAGGCAAAGGTTGCCAAGGCTTCTGAGGCAAAACCTGATTCACAAAAGGATGCAATCTGTTTCCATTGTCAAGAAATTGGTCATTGGAAACGTAATTGCAAGGCTTTCTTGGAAGAGCAAAAGAAGAAGAAGAGCAGCAAGGCTGCGTCGACTTCAGGTATCTATATGATAGATATTCTCCTTTCTACCACTGATTCTTGGGTATTGGATACCGGATGTGGTTCTCACATTTGTCTAAATGTGCAGGGACTAAAGAATAGGAGACTGCTTAAAGAAGGTGAAGTAGATCTACGCGTGGGAATGGAGCAAGAGTTGCTGCATTAGCCGTAGGGACTTATGAAGTCACTTTACCTTCCGGATTAATTCTTGTTTTGAACAATTGTTATTATGTTCCGGATTTAAGCAGAAATATTATTTCAATTTCTTGTTTGGATAATGAAGGTTTTAAGTTTCTTATTGAGAATAAGAAATTTTCTATTTATTTAAATGATGTGCTTTATGGTATTGCTAATTCATTTAATGGCCTTTATATCTTGGATGTCAAGAATGAAAATAATGTCTATCATGTAAATAAGAAATCTAAACCTAATGATGTAAATCATACTTATTTGTGGCATTGCCGTCTTGGTCATATTAATGAGAAGCGTATCTCAAAACTCCATGGGGACGGACTTTTGGGTTCATGTGACTTAGAGTCATATGATACTTGTGAGTCGTGTCTTCTTGGAAAAATGACTAAGATACCTTTTACCAAGTTGGGTGAAAGGGCAAGCGACTTATTGGGGTTGATACATTCCGATGTATGCGGACCATTAAGTAGCAATGCTAGGGGAGGATTTCAATACTTCATAACCTTCACTGATGATTATAGTAGATTTGGGTATGTTTACCTAATGAAACATAAAAGTGAAGCATTTGAGATATTTAGAATATTTCAAAATGAAGTAGAAAAACAACTTGGCAAAAGTATAAAGGCACTTCGATCAGATCGAGGTGGAGAATACTTAAGTCAAGAATTTGATGATCATCTAAAGAATTGTGGAATAGTTTCACAATTGACTCCACCTGGAACACCACAATGGAATGGTGTGTCCGAGAGGAGGAATCGGACTTTGTTAGACATGGTTCGATCAATGATGAGTCAAGTTGATCTTCCAATATCCTTTTGGGGTTACGCCCTAGAAACCGCTGCTTTCACACTAAATCAAGTTCCAACTAAATCGGTTCCAAAGACTCCATATGAGATGTGGAGTGGAAAGAAACCTAGTTTATCTTTCATGAGGATTTGGGGTTGCGAAGTTTATGTCAAGAGACTCATCTCTGACAAACTAGCACACAAATCTGATAAATGTATTTTCGTGGGATATCCTAAGGAAACTAAAGGATATTACTTTTACAACCGAGAGGACAACAAAGTGTTTGTTGCCCGAACTGGTGTCTTTCTAGAGAAAGAGTTTCTCTCCAAAGAAATCAGTGGGAGTAAAATAAATCTTGAAGAAATTCGAGACCCAGAAAATAACATTGAACCAATAGTGGAACAAGAACAAGAACCACAAGGAGTTGTGGAACCTGTTCAAAATACACAAGCATCTCGCAGATCTAGTAGGTCACGATCCGAGCCCGAGAGATATGGATTTCTCGTAACGGATAGTAATGAGGTAGAAATCATTGAGAATGATGAACCGTCAACCTACCAAGAGGCGATGTCTTCTCCTGATTCGGACAAGTGGCTTGGAGCCATGGAATCCGAATTGCAATCCATGCAAGACAATCAAGTTTGGAATTTGATTGATGCACCCGAAGGTGTAAAAACCATAGGATGCAAATGGGTCTTCAAGAAGAAGACTGACATGGATGGGAAGGTGCATACTTACAAAGCTAGGCTTGTAGCGAAGGGGTATAGGCAAGTTCATGGTATTGACTATGATGAGACCTTTTCACCCGTAGCAATGATCAAGTCTATAAGAATTTTGCTTGCCATTGCCGCATATCATGACTATGAAATATGGCAGATGGACGTCAAAACCGCTTTCCTGAATGGAAAACTCCAAGAGGATGTGTATATGACACAACCAGAAGGTTTTGAACAAGATTCTAAGGTATGCAAATTGCAAAGATCCATCTATGGATTGAAGCAAGCTTCAAGGAGTTGGAATCTCCGTTTTGATGAATCGGTCAAAGAGTTTGGTTTCATCAAGAACGAAGATGAGCCTTGTGTATACAAGAAGATTAGTGGGAGCATAGTGCTATTCCTTATTTATATGTGGATGACATATTGCTCATTGGAAACGACATTCCTACACTTCAGTCTGTGAAGACTTGGTTAGGAAAGTGCTTCGCAATGAAAGATATGGGTGAAGCCGCATATATCTTGGCATTAAGATCTATAGAGATAGATCAAGAAGGCTACTTGGTTTAAGCCAAAGTACATACATTGACAAGGTCATTAGAAGATTCCGTATGGAAAATTCTAAGAGAGGCACCTTGCCCGTGTTACATGGAGTTTCTCTAAGCAAGACTCAATGTCCTAAGACAAATGATGAGCGTGAGAAAATGAATGATGTTCCATATGCTTCGGCAATTGGGTCCATCATGTATGCCATGATTTGTACTAGGCCGGATGTATCTTATGCTTTGAGCATGACAAGTAGATACCAATCCGACCCTGGCGAAAATCACTGGATAGCTGTAAAAGCGATTCTTAAGTACTTGAGAAGAACTAAAGACTCGTTTTTGGTCTATGGAGGAATGGAAGATGATCTCGTTGTAAATGCTTACACGGATGCAAGCTTCCAAACTGACAAAGATGATAGCCGATCGCAATCGGGTTTTGTGTTTATGTTAAATGGTGGAGCTGTAAGCTGGAAGAGTTCCAAGCAAAGTACAACCGCTGATTCTACAACAGAAGCTGAGTATATTGCTGCATCGGATGCTGCAAAGGAAGCTGTTTGGATTAAGAAGTTCATAACTGAACTTGAAGTGGTTCCTAGTATTGCTAATCCAATAGACCTTTATTGTGATAATAATGGTGCTATTGCTCAAGCAAAGGAACCAAGAGCACATCAGAAATCCAAACACATACTTAGGCGTTTTCATATCATTCGAGAGATCGTTGATAGGGGAGACGTAAATATATGCAGAGTACCTACTGATGACAATGTTGCGGACCCGCTAACAAAGGGACTTCCACAAGCTAAACATGATGGTCATGTTAGGTCCATGGGTATTAGATACATGGGAGATTGGGCCTAGGGCAAGTGGGAGATTGTTGGTAGTGGTGCCCTAGGCACGTTTAATAAACGTTGTAATTGTTATCATTTATTTCATATCAATAAAGAGATGTTTTGATTATTATTGTTGTTCATGCTTACTTATAATAATCCCCGTCCCTAGTACTTATTAAGCACTAGTATAAAGGCTAAATGATCATGAGATGATCATGTTAGATTTATGGGTACTTGTTTGGAACAAGGTACTGGACATGACCCGCTGTATGAGATTTATGTCATGGTCTATGTCGAACATATATCTCATATTAGTTATGTCATTTGAATCCTTAGACATGAAGTTATTATAGTCTTCCACTTGATGAACATTGTGTTTGACATATTCAAACGCTACCTTAACACGGTAGTTATAAAGGGTATGATTGGCATAATCGGATTCCCGTTGGGAAGAATAATAAGCTAAATGGATTTGTCCCTCCACGGAGAGATGTCAAGCTTGGGCCTCTCGTAGGAATGATGTTGATGAAATGTTCGGCCGGACTCAAATGAATTGATTGGATCAATGTCATTTGGATTATCAACATATTCGGAATCGAGAAAGTATTGAACAAAACAAGTTGACTGTTTGACCATGACTTGTGTTCAATGACATCGTGGACAAAGGGATTGTGACATATTCTAAAGAAATGCGAACTTGTATCTAGTTATACTATTTGGGTAGGTATGACGGTTTGCTAGAACCTAATCATATCTTATGGGATCATGTTTGAGCCCATTGCCAACTTAGTATAATCCTAGAGGGTCACACACAATAGAACGAATCTTTAATAAGAGGACTATATTGGAATTTAGAGTCAAAGGACCTGGAGGAATTTTGGAAACATTCTGGGCTGTTTGGTCTACCGAGCGGGCGCTTGGTTCAGACCAGGCGGGCGCCTGAAGTAATTCCAGAAAGACAGGACCTTCTGGTCATTCAGCGGGCGCCTGGCCCTTTACAGGCGGGCGCCTGGTGCTGCCGACAGGAAATTCCTAATTCGATTTGGGAAGGTTTTTGGCACAAGATTCCTATTTGGAATAGGTCTTAATTGTGTATAAAAACCCCAATTCGGCCAGACCATATTGACAAGTGATTTTGTGAGTCTCAAAGAGTTTGAGAGAGATATTATTTTGTTCTAAGATATCCTTGATTGAGGAACAAAATAATTCACAAATAAATTCCATATAGTTCTTTTATTATATTGTGAAAGTGTGTTTCATAATATTGGTCTAGCAACCAAGATCAAAGAAGCTCCTTTGATATTCGTTCGAAGTGTGGATACCGCTAGAGGGTGAAAATCATCATCTTCAAAGTTCGTGTTCAAGCTTTGTGATCGTGATCAAGTCTTCAAGTTTCTCCACCAAAGACCAAGAGAAAATTCATAGTCATCAAGGGTTAGTTATTCCTCTATTCATCTTGTTGTATTTGATTTAATCATATGAACGGATCCATGGCTTTGGGTTTCTTAAAATTTTAATTGCTAAATTCCGCTGCGCATGTTACTAGGAAACCCAACAAGCTCCTCGCTAGCACTCTCAGACCGAGCATCAGACTGCTCGTCTTTTACAAAGCCTAGCTCCTTGCTAGCACCTTTACAAAGCCTAGCTCCTCGCTAGCACCCTCAGACCGAGCATCAGACTGCCCGTCTTTTACAAAGCCTAGCTCTTCGCTAGCACCATCAGACCGAGCATCGGACTACTCGTCTTTCACTTAGACCTAGCTCATAGCTAGCTGCAGTACTTTGGATCGAAGTTTCAACAACTCGGCACGACGAGCAGACACTCGGCCCAAACATGGTACATGACACCATCGAAGTCAGTCGAGTAGCTCATAAAAACAAACCGAGTGGATTAATACATCCATCTCTATGACATTGGGGTCTAGTACATGACACTAGACCCCGGTTTAAGCATTACCTGACAATGCCTAGATCGTCATTCAAAGCCTAGTTCCAACAACTAGCAGGGCCACGGCATACTTGCCACGGCATACTTGACATGCAGGGTTCCGATTCGAGTTAAGATTAAGACATCTAACTCCCTTGACAATTCGAGCCTAGTTCTGACAACTAGTTCACTTGAATTTTGAAAACCGAGCACGTGACGCTTGTCCCGACTTCAAACAGGTTCCAGCATTTAGCTATGACTAGCTATGCACAACACCTAACAAGTCGAGGTATACATCTCCAAACCTCCATACCGAGGTCAAGCAAACACTTAGCTTGCACTGGCTAAGAACTCAAACGGAACAAACCGAGTTCATCAACTCGTCACGGCCTCTAACGGGTGTACAAACCCTGGCTTACCAACACTTAGCTCATAACGACTAAGTATAAAGCACATTCATAGCAAATCCGCCTACGCCAAGCCGACTCAAACAAACTCGGCTCAGCCTACAGCAATCAGTATGGTTATTCAACCATCTCAGCACATCTAACTCGGCCTCTATGACGAGCCGAGTTAGTAAATACAAGCCGACTTAGCTCACTTTACAGTGACTAATCCCAGCTCTCCTCATACAATCCGGAGTCTAAGATACAGAGAATCCTTACATAACAAGGAGACCTCTTTTACAAGGAAACCTAAACTTCCTTCTCTTACTACGATGCAATCAGGAAGTTGGGGGCCACTGAACGGAATAAATTATCTCCTAATATTAAGTGATAAAATCCTACTACGATTTGTGTACAAAGGGACTCCTATCGAGCTAAGAATCCTAAATTATACATGGACTCAGTCTCCTAATACAAGTCAACGATGGATCTCCTATTCTTGGTGGACACTCCACCCCAAATCAATAAATAAGGGCCATCTCCCTAACACAAAGGTACACACAAAACACCCTCTCAATACTATAATACGCTTTTCCTTCCGGTTTATATCATCATTATACACGATGCTTATTCTCACACCGGAGGGTTTTTGCGGGGGTAACTCCCTCGCGCCCTAACGGTGTTTGTTTTGCAGATCGTTCGTCCGTTCGTCCAGATTATCCATCGCCGCGTTCCCGACTGATTAGGTACCCGGTACCGCCCTTTTTATGCATCATCAATTATTTGATTGTAATGAAAGGGACTTGTTTTGCTAAGTCGATAATTTTGCAGCAATGTGTTTTGATGCCAGCTTTTATTCGATTTACTATTATGTGATTTCACCATGAAGTTATAGGCCACCAATATTTGTTAAAAGGCTTCATGAATACCAATAAGAATGCCATTAACGAAAAAACATTTGTCTGAATCTTTTACATTTTAGATTATATGATTGAAAATATAAATGTAAGAATTCCTCTTATAGTTAAAATTTCATGAGACAAGTAATTATCAGAGTTGTTTTTCTGTCTTTTATTGCCTTCATTTTTCGTCTTAAATTATGAGAGTCAAATCTCAAAGTTTTTTTTTTTTTTTTTTTTTTTTTGGCTCTAAGAGTTGTCTCAGAGGCGCGATAGAATAATTAGGCCGCGGCATAATTGACCGCTTATCAATGAGGCAGCTAGGGGTATTTTGTTTTGGGGGATTTGGAGGAAATTTTTGTAAATATGTATCTTTATAAAAAATATCTCTCTGTGTTCGCGCGTGTTACTTAGGACTAGTTATCATAAACGATCCATCCTAAAATTTGACCTCTATGAGTGTAATTTCATGTAATTTTAACTATATGCCACTAGATATATTAAACATATATTCTTTTGTTTGAAAATAATAATAATGTTAGATATACAACCTCCATCCTAAAATGCTCATCCATTTCAAGGTTAAGTGACATTTAAGAAATTGATCTTTAAATATGTTAGGCCCTAACTATGCTTAATACTTATAATTAATTATAGTATAGTTAAACAAAGTGTTTTAATAATGAAATATATCAGCTAAACACTTGTTAAATCAAACAACAAGCCTTGACAGCTTTGGTCTTCTCAATCTTTAACCAGCTAAAACATATCTACAGATGGCTAAGACAAACAGCAGACTTCAAGACATGATCTACAAGTCTTGGCAACACCATGCGAACTCTCAACCAAAACCAACCATTATTCAACTAATCAAGACAGCCAAGCCAAGCCAACCCAATTGACCCCAACTACATGTCCATCAAACATTCTCCTCATTTTAGCACCAGCTCTACTACCTGTGTTCAAAACATCCCTATTGTTCCTCGCCTCAAACGACTATTCTGATTCCCTATATAAAAGATCTTACTGGCATGTTGAAGTGTCTACTAAAAAGAGGGGGTTCATGGAAATTGCCTTATCCAGCACCAGCTCTACTACCTGTGTTCAAAACATCCCTGAATCCAGTTCATTCCTTAATTCAATCACACTTGTGATTTCTTTTCTTTCTTTTTCTTTTTATTTGCTTTGGAAGAAGCAGCATTAGTTGAAGTGTCTACTAAAAAGAGGGGGTTCATGGAAATTGCCTTATCGATGCTTGTAATTCTTGGAAAAAAAAATTATAGTGAAATGATCTCACTTGTCAAGAAAAGTGGGTGGACGTAAGAGAAGTGTTTATCTCTGAACCACTTTAAAATCCTTTGTCTCCATTTTTTTTACACACACACACATACACTTTGTCTTTCTTTGATTATTATTCATTTATGGGCAATCATACGGCACAAACGAAGTTTACAAAATAATGGAAACAAAATGAGGTGACGATATTTTATTGGTTGTATCGGCTGTGAACCCGGCACACTCTAATTAAAAGTGTTAGAGCAATAAACAAGATTTGATGAGAAAAGCAATAAATCACAAAAACACAGATTTACGTAGTTCACCAACTTGGCTACGTCCACGGGGAGGGGAGAGAATATTATTATCAATTTGGAGAAATGTTTACAAGATCACACTAATCTATGCTAGCAAGAATTTTAGTCACAAAATTCCTGACTGTGCTAATCCCTAGATCTAGAATTATTGATCTCTCTCCGAGCACTCTATTTTCTAAGGTCTGAATTTGTGTTAGGATGACCCCTCTATTTATACTAATAAAGTCCTAACCCTGAAGACAAAAGGAATACTCCCTCCGTCCCAGACCAATGGGCACAGTTTGACTTTTTTGGTCAACTGAGTCATCTTTGACCATAATTTTATGAATATCTAGATATCTCTATATAATTTTAGAAGTTGTTAATGATAGTATTTCTAATAGTGAAACAATAACAATTTTTTTAATTCCATAGAGATATTTAGATATTCATAAAATTATTGTCAAAGATTGACTTGTTTGACCAAAAAAAATCAAATTGTGCCCATTGGTTTGGGGCAGAGGGAGTAGCTTTTATTAATCTCTAAAGGATTAATAATAATTAATGATAAGGATTACAATAGTTCTTGTCTCAAAATGACTAACTAATAATCTTTAACTCTGAATCAATAAGGAGTACAAAAGTCTTTGTCCCAAAAAGGACTAACTAATCTTTATTGCAATCCTGCTATGTCTCGTAATTACCAATTTTTTTTTGTTGTATACTCCCTCCGTCCCACCACAAGTGAAACTTCTTTCCTTTTTAGGCCGTCCCACTAAAAGTGAGACTACCCAAAATAGAAATGTTTCAACCCCACTCATTATCTCTCTTCATTTTTCACAACTCAATTTATTCAACCAACACTACTATATTTATCTCACTCATTCTCTCTCTTTATTTTCCACCACTCAATTTATCCAACTAACACTACTATTTACTCCACTCATTCTCTCTCTTCATTTTCTACCACACATTAACTAAGTTGTCTTAATTAGTGTGCAAACCCCTTTAGTCATACTTGTGCTGGGTCGGAGGGAGTAATCCTCTAACTTGGCGTCCCAAATCCAAATACATTATCCCAACAAAAAGCACCAATAAAAATTATGACACCTCATTTTGTAAGCCAAATTTTATGAATTTTTTTATGACTTTATATTTACCCTTCATTTTTCCGTTACATTAACTCTTATTAACTTAAGTAAACAGGACCTTTCAAAATAATTAATTTTAGTATCGAAGTATAAATACGTTCACTTATTATCCTCCTTAGATAAATAGAAGTATGGAACTCATGAATGGGACATGATCCAGTAAACCTACAGCTGGTGCCTGGTGGTTTTGTGTTCATTTCAAATACTAATGACAATTTCCCAAGCACTTGAAAAAGAAGATAACATTTGGATGGATTTTGTGAAACAATATTTATGTGTGGTGTACAATATTGCCTGCAGCTCCAAGTTCCAGCTATAATGAAAATATATGCATGTTAACTTAATTACAATCAATTAATGGTTTATGTGTCCGAAACTAAAGAGCTTTAGCGCTATCCGGTGTTAACATTCCATATGTGGAGGTCACGAGATCAAACCCCGTTAAGGAGATCTGTGTTAGCCTAGTTATAGGCATTATTGTAGCCTTCATCGCATTATGTATTTGAAAGGCTCTGTTAAACTAAATGAACAGATTAATTAAAACTTGGACAGCTAACTGTTTGAGGTTAGCTGTTGAGAAATAATAAATAAAAGAAATGTGCAGCGGAATATAAATGAATAAATAAATGAAAGGACAAGGTGTATGTGTGTGTTAGTGTATAGACAAGAATGTACACAGTATTTTAAAGTGATTCAGAGGCAAAACCCTTCTCTTACATCCACCCCCACTGTTGAAACAGTGAGATCAATCCACTATAATATTCTCTTCAAATAAGAGTTATAAGAATTGATAAGGCAAGTTCATTTGAATCCCCTCTACTTAATTGACACTTCAATTAAAGTTGCTTCTTTCAAAGCAAGAAAAAGAAAAAGAAAAAAAATATCACAAGTGTGTTTACAAAAGAAAATAGCTTGGCTGTTAGCTAGCTGTAAGTGGGTTGTAACTGGGTGCAAGAAGGCACAATATTTGCAGGGGTCTATGCAAATATTTAAGACTGCAGAGTGTGAATGCAGTAAGGCTACAAAGGATTTTCAAATGGTGTAAGGTTGTAAAAAGGTGTGGAGAGTCACTTGACAACATGCCAGTATACTCCTTTATATAAGGGAGGGGATATAGCCGTTGGGGGACAAGGGTACACTAGTGGCCGTTTGGGGAACAAAGGTACAGAGAAGTAATGGCTTGTCTTTGACTTTGACTGACTGTTTCTCATTCCTCTGTATACAGGTTGTCAAGGGAAGGGAAGGTGTATTCACACTTGAACAAGCTTCAATATGAGTTATTCCAATGATTGGTAATCATTCTTCAAAGATTTGATGACGTGGAGTCAGCTGTTGATGAAGGCCAGTCTTAGCTGTTGAAACAGGGGAGCTTAGCTGTTGGGCTTGTAAGTCATTAGCTGTTGAAGCTTGTTTGTATTTACCATCTTGATAATTCATTTGAGGTAGAGGGAGTCTGTAATAGGTAGTTCTTTAAGTTTGTTTGGATGAATATGATAGATAGATCTTGTAATGATTTGACTTGGTTTATATGGAAACAGGACAGCTTAGCTGTTGAGCTTTGTATTGGGCTGCCTGTGCTCAGGTCTTTTGTATACATTATATAATCAATTGGGTTTGATTATTTATTTATCAAAACATGTTTACTATGATTAATTGTGAGTTAAACATAGTGAGGTACTAACAATTTCCCCCTTTTGGTAAATAAATAAAGGTTTTGATTATGTACCTGCAAGCATAAGTGCTAAGGGAATAGAAAACCAATGAAGAGAAATTCTTCTTGATAATATTTCTTGGCAAACAAACTATTAATACAAATTGAAATGTACTAAAAGAAATAATTGAAAAACAAAGATTGTTCTGAACAGCTATTAAAAAACCAAGAAAGACAAACCAACTGATTTCAATCCTAGTTAGGCATTTTTGCTTCTCTCTACTACTTTTAGCTCTTGAAGGAGTGCAGCTCTTCTCACTGGTTCATTCCTTTTGTAGAACCATTCACTGTTCCAGTCAAGACCCATCATGTAGTGGTACTGGAAGTGCTGATCTGTCTTGTCTGGCTGTTAACTGATCTTTGGTGAGAACTGGTTGGTTAGAGAAGCCTTGGACCAATCCAAGCTTGAAGTTGCTGAGGAGACATGGTCTCTTCTGAAAGGGAGACCCCCATGGGATAGTCCTTGTAAAGAGATGCAAGCCTTTTCTTAGTGAATTTTGGAGGGTGGCTAGGTGGAGGAGCTTGGAAGAATGAGAGTAGGTATGTTTGGGATGGTCTTGGAGGAATGGGTTGGCTGCTAGAAGGAGGAGGAGGAAAGGCTGTTTGGGTTAGATGTTCAGGAGATGGAGGAATTGGATTCTCACCTCTTTGAATGATGAATTCAGAAATGTTGTCAAGTTTTCTAAGAAGAGAGGTTTTGAGTTGTCTGATGAGGGTGGCTGAAAATGGTTGAAGTCAGTATAGGTGAGGTGATATGATGAGGGGTGAATTTGAGAGGGTCAAAGTTTGAAGGTATATTATCAAGCTTTGATCTGGAATTCTTATGGAATGCATGAGGAGGTGGAGGAAGCTGTTGAGGATAAACAGTAGAGATAAGGAAGAGACTTTTTATAATTAAACTAATTATGCAGCTCTTTTTGGATAGCAGAGTCCAAAGGATGGACTGAGCATATTGAATGCACAGAGCATACACAAGGGAGGAAGGTGTGTAGAGGCATTCTTGAAGATTCTTAGATACAAGATGGCAGAAGAAAAATTCCCACTCTGGAAGATTTGAGAGGGTGATAGGATTGGGCAGTTTAGGAGCATTGAATAAGAAGCAGTATTGGGTGGTGATCCTAAACTTTTTCCATTCTTCATAAGCATAAAACAATTGACCCCCAATGTTCCTAGCATGAATGCTCATGTGGGTTCTGGTCATATCCCAAGGGTTGGAAAGGTTATGAGGGTTGAGAAGTAGAGAAAGGGAGAAATGGAACCAAACTTTTTGTGAGCCTCAAGAACAACTTTGACTGAAAAATCAATGTCACAATCTAAGGCCCAGAATCTAGGAGTTGGCATGGAAGTGTCTAGATCAATTTGAGAGAGAGGAGTTGATTTGGAAGAAGGGTTAGCTGTTGAGGCAGGCTGGGAAGAAGAGGATCCACCTTTACCTTGGTTTGTCTAGCTTCACTACTAGAATAACCTGTTTTACCCACGGAACATTATTGACGGAATGATTCCGTCAATATTACTGACGAAATTAAGTGTGTTACTGACGGAAAATAACTTTTGTTAAAGCGGGAATTTCAAAAGTTTGATTTTAAGATTTACTGACGGAATATGGGTTTATCCACGGATTTTTCCGTGGATATCACTTACGGACACTGTCCGTAAATAGTACCCACGGAATACTCCGTGGGTAACCCTAAAATTCATTTAACCTAGCCGGCATTTCCCCCTCTCCCCCTTTCTGTATTTTTCTTCTCTCTCTAACCTCTCTCGGACTCTCTCCCTTGCGCACACACCCCACTGAGGCTAAGCACCGCACTAGTTTTTTCTACCTCTCTAACCTCTGCTCACACAATCGACCTTTCTTCTTCTTCTTCTTCTTCTTCTTCTACTCTGGACCATCGCCACCACCGCCGACAAAGGAAGAAGGAGCAGCTCTAGCCGATGAGGCACCACTCCAGCTAACTAGGTCCCGACTCAAGATGACAGAGGCATAGACTGAGACGATGTTTACGGTACAGACTCGCCATGGTTGAATCCAACTCGCCGCTATCTTTTCCCCCAACATTTTTAAGGGTAGACACTCGTTTCTTTCAATTTAGGGCTTCAATTTAAATTTCAGATACGAAATTACTTATTTATGGATTCAATTTTTTGCATGTTTAGGCTCCGTCTCAAAATTACAGATGATGGTTTGCATTTGGATGTTGATGATTTTCTTGTGAAGATGCGTGGGTAAGGGTTAAGCTTGATTGGGGCATGATTCATGAAGTTTTGGGTAGGGCAGGCAGAGTAACTTTTTTTTTTGGTTTATCACTGGATACACTCCCTCCGTCCCAGAATAAATGTTAATTTTTTTCAAAAAAAGATTATGCTTTGCATGTTTGTATTTTGCTTGTATCATAGTATAATTACATTAATATTGTTTCCTCTACAATATCTTGGTGTACATGATCCATACTTACCTGCTTCCTCTTCTTTTGTTTCATTTTACTTGTGTGTGGCTAAATCACTAAAGCAAGAACAAATCTTACTGAATTTGAAGTGCACACGCTTATTGGTTTTCTCTATATGGATGCAGGCTTGCACCTGAAGATGAAGTTTTCTTTACCTCTCGGGATGAATTTTCTTATAGTGTTCGATGATGGGTTTGCAAGAAAACAATTTGAGAGGCATTTATGCTTCTCTTCTGCGCAGAAAGTTCAGTAAAAACTCTACATTCTATTTTCTGGATAATTAAGTTCGCTATTCATTTTTTTGCTCAAGTTTGATTGATTGCAGTTCCGGGGTTAACGGTACATAGCCGATATTGTGCTGTGCTGGTGCCATGATATGATAGTTTCCATTGAGAAGGAGCTCTTTTTGTTCAGTTAATGGGCATAGTTTTTTGGAGTTGAAGATGGCAAACCAAGCAAGGTTCGTTGTTAGCAATTAGGCTTTTACCCTTGCTACGAAACTTAATAACTTAAATTATTGTATTACATGGGTTAGTTTGGTTTGATTGATTGATGCTCCAAACATTACCATCTCCTCACAAAAAAAATATGAAGTTTGATCTTTTATTTGTGGCTTCTTTTCAGAAAGAGGGTAAACTTTAAGTTCTTCATGTGGTTTTTCTTTTCTGTTATTTTTTACATTTTTCTACTATCAGCTACATGAATCCCCTTTCTCATTTAATACTCCCTCCGTCCCAAAATATATGTCGAAAAATGTTCAAATTTACTCCTAAGCAATAGCAAATATTATTTTTTTAGGACATTCATTTTGGACGGAAGTAGTGTATATTTAGTGATATTATTGCCATGTGTATGTATATTATGTACGATTGCAGTGGTGACAGATTGCTGTGGTGCTGAATGCTAGAAATGAAAAGAGGGGAAAAGATGCCTAGAAAATTTTAGAGATTAACAGTGTCCAAGCCTTCAAATTCCCTCATTTTTGTGTGTGTTTTGGTTTTGTTGTAAGAGATATGCTTAGTAATAATGCCTATTTAAGCATATATTGAGCCATGAAGAGAAAGAGATACACTTAACAGATGAATATTAGAGATTTTTTTGTTAGTAATTGTCTAATCTTGAAGTTTACAGTTGTTGGAAATACGTGTACACATAAACAATGTAGGGATTGTTGGTGTAGTAGATTGGGAAGTCGTTCTTATCATTTTTCTTCTATTCTGATGCTTATTTTTTTTCTGTTCTGATGCATTTTTTCAATGACATTCTGATGTTTTTTTGTCTGATAATCTGCCTGTGCCTGTGTGTTTTCTGTTATGATGTTTTATGAGATGTTCTTTCATTATACTGCATACACAAAATATTGCTAGCACATTGTAATATTTGTCTTGGGTGAACTGTTGGGTATGGCTGCAATTTTGTCAATTTGTGTGTTCTGCGTAGCTTATAAGATGGCAAATTTTTTAGAACCCTCGTAGTCCATAACACTTGATTTTTTCTTGGGCTAACTTTCCGATTCTTTCTCTAATTTATTTGTTATTGTTTCCTATAGAAATGTATTTGTTCATATTTATATAAAAATGTATATGTTCTTGTTCCTTGTGAAGCATCTGGGTTAACTTAGATGATTTTTTTATTGCAGAGGTTCTTTGATCAGAACAATCATATATATTTCACTAAGTTCTTGCCCAACTATACTCCCTCTGTCCCGGTATGATATTCCCTCTTTTTTGTTTTTACTACGAATGGCATTGAACACTAATTTTAGTTTAATTTAATTATCATTCCGGGACAGAGGGAGTATTAAGTTTACTGTTTTATAGGTTTTCCAATAAAAGAGTTTAGTTGATAGATGTGGCAGGAGGTGATGGACATGAACAAACCGCAAGAAATGTGTGCATTATACTTTGTTCATGAGGTCTGCACGGATAATACAGCCTCGTAACTATCTACTTCTGGCTTGCCATGACTCGAATGAGTCAGTGCATGACTCGAATGAGTCAGTGCAGCTCTATCAACTCTCTCGAATGAGTCATGTTCGCATTGCCGTTGCTGAAAGGGTTGTACTCAACTTTATGCAAACGATGAGCAGAATTGCAACATTAGAGAGGTGTGTTCATTATCTTCCTGTGAATCTATATTTCCCTTATAACTGATCATTATTATAAAATAGCAAGGACTATAGACGGCAGAAAGAAGCTGGTCTGATATAGATTTATAGTGTTTGAGTTTGTGAAATATATGTTCACCAAATACATCACTTTTGAATACATAGCATTTTATGATTTAATGTCTAATCATTCTGTAGATAACACTATAACTGCTCCTACAACCCCTGCATGACTGTTCTATGACTATTCTGGTTCTACTCTTCTTTTTGTTGATGTATGAATTTTCTGTGTGTAGTTACGTGGGAGTGTCATGCCACCCGGTGTTCTATGATCGAGATAAATAGACAGTAACACAGATGGTCTTGTAGATTTCGGTTTGCTGGAGCAATTATTCATGTCCATCAACTAGAAGACCATAACTCACAGAAGTGGTAGCAAATATCACAAGTTGTATTTGAGAATTTTGATATTGATATACTGTTTTAGATCATTTATTTGGTAGAAGTATTTGGTATATTGAGATTGCTAGTGTTAGATGAATGGTTTTGGTATGTTGGGATTGTAAATAGGTGCATGTACTTTTACAAGTTACAGGAATAGGTGATTTTTTGCAATTTTAATTTTTTTTTTAATTCTGCTCAATTTACCCACGGAAATATCCGTGGGTATATTATTTTTTTATTTTTAATATTGTCACTGACGGAAATGGCCGTCAGTAAAATATCCGTTAGTGACGGAATTTTCCGTCAGCAATTTTCCGGCAGAACTGCCCGGCGACTTGAGAAACATTTATCCACGGAAATTTTAATCATTTTCTGACGGTTATTTTGGCATTTTTGACGGAAATTCCGTGGGTAATACTGACGGAAAGTCCGTGGGTATTAGCAACAAACATTTACCGACGGAACGCTGACGGACAATTTCCGTCAGTAACGCCAACTTACCCACGGAATTTTAAGTTTACCCACGGAAATTTCCGTGAGTAAAACGCGTATTTCTAGTAGTGCTTCTCTAATTCTAACAAAATCAAAGGCCTAGAGAGCTTCATTTAAAGAAAATTTGGAAGACAGCTGCTCAAATAAGGTTGATCTTTCATCCTCAGAAAGATTGGAAACAGATTTGTCCTTGATAACCTCAATGAGATTTGGGTTAAGAATGGAAGGACAGATGAGATGAGTGAGCAGGAGATCTAGGAGGGAGAGGAATGTGAGTTTGAGGTAAAGGAGGAGGTACAAAAGGAGTTTGAGTCTCATCTGTTGGGGAAGTTTCATGAACTAGAGAGTTCCCCCTTAACTTAGCAGGGCTCTCTGAACTTGGTGAGTTCCCCCTATGGGATTCAACAGGTGAGAGGGTTTGAGTGGTAAGATGGAGAATGCCTTCAATGGCAGCAACATGATCAGAACTGGAAGTATTTTGGAAGAGGGTGGAGATAAATGTTTGGGCCTTTTTGGAGTAGGGGAGGGAGATCTGACAGGTCTTCTTTGCATAATGAAAGCATTTGCAAAGGAAGATGAGGATGTTACCTTATCTGAGGAAGGATGTTGGGGCTCAGATGTTGGATCCACTGTCTTAGCTGTTGGCTCAGCTTGCTCAGCTGTTGAGCTTTCCACCATATATGCCTTTAGAGTCTTCTTGGCAGATCTCAGATGCTCGAAGTGGTCAGCAAGAGTGAGTTGCACATCCATTTCTTCATCATCTAGAATCTGTACATCACTCGAGTTACTTTGCTTCTGAACTTCAGTGTCTCCTTCACTTATTGTTGCTTCATCATCAGCATATATCTTGCTGGCATTGCTATCAGCAGCCCTAACTCTTTCTCCACTAACAGTGGTTTGCTCATTGCTGTCAACAGGTAGGGAGGAGGTTTGGGAGGTTCATTTTGTTGATTCACTTGATGTAGATGATGAGGAGGAGGATGGAGGTTCATCAATCTATTCTTGCCTGTCTTTTTGACAGCTATAGCTTTCATTCTAGCAGAGGACTTAGCTGTTCCTCTAGTGGCCATTCTGGTTGTTGGAGCTTCCTCAGGTGGCTTAGCTGTTGGGACCTTCTTGGTCAGGGCTGGCTTGACTGAAGATTTGACTTCCTTAGCTGTTGAAGGTTTGGCTTTGGAGGAATTAGTTGTTCCCTCTTTAGAACCTTTGAGAGAGAGAGTTTTCTTGTCAACCTTTTGGAGATACTAAGGGGAACTAGTTCAAGCCACCTAGTGTTGAGAATGGCTGCGAGGTCTTTGAACTTCTTTGCTAGAATCCCACTCATGAATGAACAGTTTTGGTTTGGTGGATCTCACATAAGGTTTGTGGAAAGATGGAGAAGAGGCAAGATTGAAATTTTCAAGCATCACTGTGCACCAATTTACTTTCCTTCTAATGAGACCAAGAGCAATTTTCCATTCTGCAGAGCTCAACTGGTCTAAGGAAGACTGTTTTCCACACATTCCTTTGATAACCACATAACTGAGGGCTGAATTGTTGATAGACAGGTTCTTCTTCATGATTGATTTGTTCTTTACAGAGTCATAGTCAATATCTTCTTGATTGGTGAAGTGCTTGTAGTGGACACTGAATGTTGTATCTAACTCTTTACTCCAAATATTGGTTAGAAGGCTACTGTGATTTGAGATGGCATAGGTCGTAGGCACATCTTCAGTTTTGATGATCATTGTGACATTTTGGAAGACACATCGAATAGAGCTATCTCTGAGCCTAGTTCCAATTCGATATACCTCCAAACAAGAATTCTCTAGACTTGGGTTCTGAGCAGATAACATGTTGAGAAGGCCATTGTTTTCTTGTATTTCCTTGACATAGGTTCCTACTTCACTTCAAAGAAGTCACTTTCAATGTAATATCCATGAGATTCTTCAGGAAGAGCCATTGATTTTGAGAAAAGGAAATGAAAACAGAGGCTAGGGTTTGAAACAGAGGATGCGAAGTCGATGAGAAATTCGAAGGGATTTATTGTTTCTGGTTATATGAGGGGAATTGATAGTAAATAGATCGTGGTTTAGAAGGTGGGGACAACGGTTATATTTTTGGAGAAATGGGGCGACGTGGGGATTTAAAGGTAGCCGTTAAGGTGATATGACAGTTATCCTCTATTATTGTTCATGTGAACAGTAAATAGAATAGAAGTAAATGTTATATCATTTATTTCCAGAAAATAGCGAACGGCTATTTAAGGAAAGTAAGGTGGTAAATATAACATCCCACACTACAACTTTAATTTGACCATCACATCTCAGAATTGCCACATTTTTGTACCAATAGTACAGATTTAGTGGTCAAATCAATCGAATTTTGGACATAAAATTTATTCAACAGCTAAGTCTATAGCCATACCCTATTATGGACCAACATAAATTCTTTGTGTATATAAGAAATATGCACTTAGCTGAATAATCACACTAAGTTTGTTCTCTTTGATCTTAGCTGTAGAACATATACTAAGTTCATTTCTTTAAAAATATGGGAAGACTTTTCTCTAAGTTCAGTCCTAAGAAAATAGCACAAACTGCTAAAAAAATTGATTTTTACAATTCCTACAGGGGAGGAGACAGAGAGGGATAAGTTTGAAAGAGATTTTAGGTCATATGTCATTCAAAGTGATCATAAGTTGCAAGAGGAAGTTGAGCAGCTTCCTCTTGATCATCCTTTGAAGTGTAGGGAGGGTGAGAGAGAGAGAGAAAAAAAAAAGAGATTGGGAGAATGAAAGGGAATCTATAGAGAAGTTAGAAAGGGAGAGGTTGGCTCAACTAAGAAAGATTGAGGGAAAGGGAAAAGAAAAACAGGGAGAGGAGAGGGCTAGTATTAAGTTGTTGGGTCAGAGAATATGAGGGTGGGGGAAAGAGAGAGCAGCAAAGCAAATGCTGTACAAACTGAAGTCCAAAGGGTCCATTCCCTTAGAGACTTAATGAGGAAGGAGGAAATCAAGGTTCATGAAAGGGACCTAGGTAGGAGAGAGATAGGAAAGACCCAGAATGTGAGGCAGATTACATTGAGGGAATTGATGCAACAAGAGGATGGCTTAGCTGTCAGGCAAAAAAAGGTGCCTGTTGCTGAATAGCCAAGGATTTATGCCCCAGTGACAAGGGATTCTTTGTCCATCAGCATGGCAGTGCTGGAGGGAGGGGGTGATAATTTCCATGTGGTCCAGCAGTCTCCATCAACTACTCACACTCAGCTGTTTAGACAGTATTTGAGGTGTTGTAGTCCTGTCAAGTCAGTGAAGACAATTATGGTGGACCTTTATCTCACATGGCTATGATAGCAAATGAGAACATCCAAACCTCAGGAACCTTTAGCTTTATGTCTTCGTTGGCTGACTTTCCTCCTTATGATGCTGTTGAGGAGTGGTGGCCAAGAACCATGGGTCCACCCTTTGCAGCATTCAGTGACTTCCATTGATCCTGTTATGGAAGGCATCCAGTATGGTTGGAGAGGTATTTGGAGCCAGCACAGTCTGTACCTGCTAGGCTATATAGAGAAGAGAGGAGGAAGGAATCATCGGGAAGGGGTTTGAAGATGTTTGGAAGCAAGTGTTATGAGAGGGACAAGATTGAACAGCTATGATTGTTGGTTAGCTGTTCAGGAGAAGCTTATGTAATTTTTTTTTGGGAGGTATTTTGAGAGGAGAGGGCTACCATGCAACACAGGAGGTAGTGATGTTTAATGAATTGTTCCAAACCATATGATGTAAACAGGCCATCATATGTTGCCTTTGAATAGAGAATCTGTTTAGGTTAGCTGTTGAAACACTGTAAACAGCTAACCATGCTCTTGTACTTGTTTAAAGTTATGAAATGAATTTTCAGTTAATCCCTTTTACTTAGGCAAGTTAATCATTCCTAACATTACTCAGAAGTTCAAACATTTTTCATCCATAGCTTTAGTCAGTATGTCAGAGACATTATCCTCAGTACCAACTTGGCTAGGTTTATATTCCCTTTTCAACATGATCTCTAATTAAGTGGTGTCTAACTTCAATGTGTTTGGTTTTAGAGTGTTGAAACAGGGTTCTCAGTCATAGCAATTGTACTTGAATTATCACAAAATATAGGAATATTAGTGATATTCATACCAACGTCTTGTAGTTGACTTTTTAAGTACAGAATTTGTGAACAGCAGAGACCAGCTGCAACATATTCAGCCTCAGCTGTTGAGGTTGCTACAGAGTTTGCTTTTTGCTAGACCATGAACAATTCTTGATCCAATGAATGACATCCACACTTGTTGACTTTCTTTCTAGGTTGCATCCAGCATAATCTGAATCAGTAAAGCTAATTAATGAGAATGGTGATTCATTTGGATACCACAAGCCATAATCATGAGTTCCCTTTAGATATCTCAAAATCTTTTAACAGCAGCAAGGTGAGATTCTGCGATTGGCTTGAAATCTTGCACAGAGACATACAATGAATATAATGTCAGGTCTTGAGGCAGTAACATATAGGAGAGATCCTATATAGCT
>JAOWBW010001017.1:0-47623 GCA_026119855.1 Campanula takesimana
TCAATGTAGAACTTGTCTTTTTTAGAGGCCGGGGATCTCCATTTCTCTTTCCCTCTCTCACT
The DNA here is from genome assembly GCA_026119855.1 of Campanula takesimana. NCBI lineage: Eukaryota > Viridiplantae > Streptophyta > Magnoliopsida > Asterales > Campanulaceae > Campanula > Campanula takesimana. The sequence goes on from JAOWBW010001017.1 coordinate 63, forward strand.
CTCTCTCATTTTATTTTTATTTTTATGACGCACCCTGTTTTTTGCCTAGACCGCCCTTTCGGGTCTTCAATCTAGCGGGCATCTCTTTTGCGTCTTCATCATTCATTTTTTTGGACTCATTTGATGAGGAAGTGTGCATTGACTCTAGATGAGGAGATAAGACATGTGATTTTGCGGTAGAGACCCTTTGTCACTAATGATGAGTGACATGACTTGACTAGGAAGTGTCCCTAGTATTGACATGTATTTTTTATTGAATGAATGACTCGCGAAAGGAAAGCCCCAATTTGATTGCAAGGAATTGGGAGTATGACAGAAAGAATAGAAGTCCTAGACTCGACAAGGGGCGCGAAATGATTCCAAATCTAAGAAAGGTTCAATCTTTTTGGTGATTAATTCATTGGCAAATGAATCGTACAAAGATGTCTTGACAAGGTTTGAGATGAAGGCCGATCACCATAATGCGCTAGGCTAAACATTTCTTCTTTCTTGCATGAGACCGGACCCGCAGGTTGCCTACGTTCCTCCAGTGTAGAGGCTCAGGTCAGTAGTTCTTGTGGATTCTCCATTCTTCGGGATGGAATTGTTGCTTCGTAGCGTCGTTCTTGTTGGTGGATGATGATGTGATCTTCTTTGATTGAGGGGGATTTTTTTTTTTTTTTTTTTTTTTTTTTGTGCTCTAACTTTTCCTAGGTTGATTTGATGTTTCAACCTAGCGAGCTCTTTTTTTTCTTTTCTTTTTTTTTTTTTTTTTTTTTTAATCCCTTTTGAAAACTTTGCTTGACTTCTTCATGATTGTTGCTCCACCTTGTTTGTCTTGGCTTCGTCGTTGATGTTGGCGTCGATGTTTAGCCCTTAGGCGTTCAAGTGATGGCCTTGTTCTAAAACTTGTTTAGACATCTTTCATCATTTTGTCAAAGATTAGATCGAAACACTTGGAAGAGTGTATAAGGACAAGAACGACTTTTATTTGATAAGAAGACTCCGACACTTAACATGGGACGAGAGAAAACTTTAATGCACACATTAGAGGACTTTTGACTCTTCCTTTTTTTTTTTATCCTATTTCTAGGTAGAGAAAGAGAACGGAGATTGTTGTCGTCATCCCCCATGTCGTTGTAGTCCTCATTGTCGTTGTAGTCTTCCATGTCACTACATTCTTCCATGTAATTGCTGGGAACCCTTTGTCGTTGAAGCTTGTCATCAGAGGAGCTCGGCCACTTCTCTGAGCAAATCGTCAATTTAACCCCCGCATTATACATGCTTGAAAATTGGAGTGAAACGCCCCACTAAGATGAGTGCGGTAGTCCATTTTCAACACACTTCAGAGAAGATGTCCATTTGTTCCTTCTTGGAAGGCCTATCAACCATCTCGGCTAGCTTGTCATTCCAACGGCAATAGAAGTCCCCAAATGATTCATTACCCATTTGCACGGTGCTCTCCAATTCCTTCTTGGTGGGGCGGAATATGGAGTTGCCTTGATATTGGACTTGAAGGCAAGCATAGCGGCATCCCAATTGAGCGGGTGGAAACTGGAAGACCCATATACCAATCTTTGCGACCCCCTCGAGAGTAAGCGGGAAGCATTGGTGCAATTATGAGGAGACACTTTCTTTTGTAGCATGCCCAAAGTAGGAGTGTCAACATGAGCGTCGGGGCAAGAGTTGCCATTGAACTTGCCAATATCGGGCATCTTGAACTTTTCGGGAGAGCCTCCATTGTGTTCATGAGGAGAGAAACTGATGAAGATTGGTGCTTTGGCCCTTGTGCAAATTTAGGCCACTAAGCCTTTGGTCAATGTAGGACATGAGAGTGTTGACCAAACCGGTATCAATGCTTTGGACCTTTCTTTCACTCGTGAGCCTTTCAATTGGTTCTTGAGTTGAGCAACTTCTTTCTTGTGGGCCGTTTTCACATGCTCGTAACGGGCTCGCCATAAATCATCCTTGCGGTGGACATCTCGGCTAGTGTATCAACTTGCTCTTTCAATGCTTCCACCATGCGGAATAACCCTTCGTTGGACACGGGAATGCCGTTGTCGTTGCCGTTTGAAGCCATTGGACCTATTGAGAGAACACCGTCGATCTTAGGATGGCCCAAAAACACTTTGAGTGAAATGTTTCACCACAAACAAGAAAAGACTCAACCACATAAGAAAATGACTCTTTTTTTTTATATTACAAAAGTCGAAGACGTGGTCCTTTTTTTTGGGTTTCTAGAAAAATAGTGGAATCGTCACACTAGTATATAGACCTTCTCGCGGTCCATATACTCATCGGATTCCACCACGCTTGTGAATCCTACATGTGTCGGGATTAAACTAAATTAATGTAGGTAAAGCATACATGCGGGGACGGATTTTTTATTTTCGTCCATAGTAACCACTTTTGGGGAGGATTTTTATTTCGTCCATTGCAACAAATTGGCATGTATGATTTGAAGACATTAGTTTAGGGAAATCTCCGTACATGAAAAGACTTGAGTCACGGAGTGTTAGACCCTAACTAGAATTGTGTGGCTTGTGCTCGGCTTGAATATGAGGCTCAAAGGTCACCCCGGCATGTAGTCATGAACTACGCACGGGCTGAGGTTTACCGCTTCGAAAGAGCCAAGGTCGAGTGGAGCTTGAAACTTTCTAGGACGGGCCTCGACGGGGTTGGGGTTGGACTTGTGCGACTCGATAGTGAGCAGTTCATAGGAATATGTGCATGTAGTGTGAGGTCTAACATGTGACAAAACGTTTTTTTTCAAAAGAAATAAAAAAAACAAATAAGCACATAATTACAACTTTCGAATCAACCGTGTGACCGATAAAAATAAACAGAAAGTAAAATTGTTTTGTGCAGGCCCGGTGCCCACACACTGTCAAAACCACTCTGTTCTGTGCACTGTTCTGTTTCTGGAAAATGCCCAGAAGCGCGCGCATTAGGATGCCTACTCGGGAGGCGCGCGCGTTAGACAAAGAGGGCAGAGGCGCCCGCATCTGGGTAACAACCTGTAAATCAGCGGGTTCAAGGGATTGCCTTGACCCTAAATAAAAATGCTTTCCCCTGCAGAATTGTTAGCACAGAAACATGGAATGGAAGGACAAGAAGGAAGACGGGCGATTCTGGTAATTGGGATCGGACGCGCGCACTTTAGGCCAAGGAGGCCAGAGGCGCGCGCTTCCCACCCTTTTTACCAGAATGCCCAGAAACAGTAATAAGAACACCAAAAGTTAAGAACGCAAGTTTAACCCTCTAAATCGTCCCCAGCGGAGTCGCCACTGTAGATACCCGGGAACCACGGCTTGGCTAGAGCGGTGAATTATCCTAGGATGTCTAACTTGTTTTAAGATTGTTTAGAGTCGCCACCTATGTTTTTAAAGGAACATAAGAAAAACCTAGAAATAGCCTAATTTATGTACAAAACCAGAGATTCGGGAGAGAATGGTTCGGGGGTTAGGTGACGGAGTGGGAAGTACTTAAACACCCACTCCGCCCCGCTTACGCGGGTCTTGCTACTATTGGTGTTCTAATATTTACATGTCCTTCAATTAATTAAATAGAAATGTGCTAACAATTGTGATGAGAAGAAAAGGGAAAATAAAGGGGAAATAAAATAGAATTGTTTTATTTACTTAATGATAAAGATTAAAATGTAGGGAGATAACCTTAACTAACTTCAATATGTGAAGTAGTCATGTTGGTCATGTCCCATTAATGGGGATTGCATACATCAAGAAGAAGAAAACAAAGGAAGAAAATGGAGTTGTACCTTGAGAAAGAGGACTTGGAACCTTGACTTGAAAGTGTTGTTGTTGTAATGAAATTGTTGTAGAACAATTTGTGTAGAGTCTTGTTACTAAGAACTCTTGTTGGGAGAATTTGTGTATAGTGTAGTTGGTGAATCAAGGTTGGAGTCCTTTTCTAAGGTAGAAGATGATGGTTTTTATAGGTAAAAAAGAGAGGGAAAGGTTGGAGGGAAATTGGTCAATCCATGTGAGATGGAATTGACCAATAAAAAAAAGATAAATAAAATAATAAATGAAAGAAATAAAAGAAAATCAAAAAATAAAAATGAATTATTTTGTTTTAAAGAGATGGCTAGAATAATGGATTGGGAGTTAATGAGAAAAGGGGGGATGAATGTGGATGTAAAAAAGGGTTGTTTGTGATCAAGAAAGATGTTTGTAAATAAGAAAAGGGAGGGAAATAAGGTGCAATCCGTTACTGCCAAAGTGGGAAGCGCGCGCGAGTCCCGCTTTTGGGGCGAGACGCGCGCGCATCCCGTTAACAGTCCCGAAGCGCCCGCGGCAGAGAAGGACAGAATGACAGAATGACCCTAAAAGTTAACTCTGTTATGCAGTTTAGTCCAAAACTAACGGAATCAGTTAGGAACTTAACCGAAGTAACAGAAATCAATAAAAATAAGTTAAATAAAAATACTTTGTATGCAATCGGGGTGAGAGGTACAAGGCGGGGTGTCTACACTTTCATTATTTCACACAGAGGATTTTACTCCCTTTGTCCCATATTTACAAGTACCACCAAAATCATCCCAAACACGAAATTAACATTCACAAATATTGAGAATAACATTTATGCATGTTATTACAAGCAAGGGGGAGCTAATAACTTACCTAGTCAAAATTCAAGTTGACCCAAACTTATTTCTGTTCGGCCTGGAACGCTCTATTCAACGCCACGAATATTAATCCGGGATCAGAATCAAGAACGGAGGGATAATTAAACTCGAGGAGTCGAGAATAGGGTAAACTTTTAACCCTAGCTTAGAACAGAGAGAGAGCAACGTAAATCATTTGGGTGAAATGATTTCTCAGAGAAGGAAACCCAAAGATAAACTTAAACTTTCAAAGAATGACACTTAGGCCCCTCAAGTTTCACTTTTAACAAAAAGGCCCTAAAGTCAAATTTTCACAAATGACCCAAAAGTCAAAACTAGACATTTAACCACCTTAACTATTTAAAGCAGTTAAAGATTTAACCAAAGTAAAACAAGCACATAATATGCAAGTTCAAGTATTTAACAAATATGTCAAATATTTAACAAGAAATAGGATGGGCGTTACATCCTCCCCACCTTAAAGAAAATTCGCCCACGGATTTTACTTACCAAAGTTTGCAAATAGGCTCGGGTATTTATCTCGCATCTCTTTCTCGGTTTCCCAAGTAGCCTCTTCAATTTCATGATTCCTCAAAAGGACCTTCACAATAGGAATCCTTTTGGTACGCAAGACTTGCTCTTTCCAGTCAAGAATTTCAACAGGCTGTTCCTCATAAGAAAAATTAGGCTGAAATGGAATAGCCTCATACTCAAGAACATGTGATTCATCCGCCATATACTTGCGAAGCATAGATACATGGAATACATCATGAATACCCGATAAAGAAGGAGGTAAAGCCACTTTATAAGCCAACTTACCAACTCTTTCAAGAATTTCAAATGGACCGATATAACGAGGAGATAACTTTCCTTTCTTCCCAAATCTCTTTATACCTCTACGAGGAGAGACCTTCAAGAATACAAAGTCACCTACCTGGAATTCAAGATCCCTTCTACGATGATCTGCATAACTCTTTTGTCTACTCTGAGCTGTGCGCAATCTATCTCGAATGAGTTTCACACTCTCAACTGATTGTTGAACCATTTCAGGACCCAAGAGTCTAGCTTCTCCCACTTCATCCCAGCATATAGGAGATCGACATTTTCTGCCATAAAGAGCCTCATATGGAGCCATTTCAATGCTAGACTGATAACTGTTGTTATAAGCAAACTCAGCTAAAGGAAGGTGAGTATCCCAACTGCCTTTGAAATCCAAAATACAAGCACGTAACATATCCTCGAGAATCTGTATAAGTCTCTCAGATTGCCCATCAGATTGAGGATGAAAAGCAGTACTGAAATTCAATTTAGTACCCATAGCACCCTGAAGAGCCTGCCAGAATCGAGAAGTAAAACAAGGATCTCTGTCAGATACAATACTCACAAGAACCCCATGCAGTCGGACAATCTCATGAACATATAAAGATGCCAACTGAGACAATGAATATCCCATGGAAACAGACAAGAAGTGAGCTGATTTAGTCAACCTGTCCACTATAACCCAAACAGCATCATGGCCTCGTCTGGTACGTGGCAAACCAGTCACAAAATCCATAGTAATATGCTCCCATTTCCACTCTGGAATTTCTAATGGTTGCAACAAACCTGCTGGACGTTGATGTTCCACTTTTACTTGTTGACAAGTCAAACATTTAGAAACATACTCAGCAATCTCTCTTTTCATATTGTTCCACCAGAAATGTTTCTTCAAGTCTTGGTACATTTTAGTGCTTCCAGGATGAATAGTATACTTGGCTTTGTGAGCCTCTTCAAGAACTTTCTTCTTAATCTCAAGATCAACTGGAATACAAACTCTGCCTCGAAAGGTAAGAATTCCATCACTGTTGAAAGAAAAATCTGGTTGCTTTCCTTCATTCATTCCACTAATGATTTTCTGAAATTCAGAATCAATTACCTGAGCTTCTTTGATCTGTTGGAGTAAGTCTGAAGTAGTTTTTATATTAGCAAAGATAACTCCATGATTTGATTCATAAGGACTCCAATCACACAAGTCTTCAAACATCTTCCATTCACGAATCATCAAGCAAGAAATATAAGTCTTTCTGCTCAGTGCATCTGCCACAACATTTGCCTTTCCTGGATGATAAAGGATAGTACAATCATGATCCTTCAATTTCTCCATCCATCTACGTTGTCTCATGTTAAGCTATTTCTGAGAAAACAAGTACTTCAAGCTTTTATGATCAGTGAAAACCTCAAATTTGGTTCCATACAAGTAATGCCTCCATTTATGCAAAGCAAAAATAATCGCAGCCAACTCTAAATCATGAGTAGGATAATTCTTTTCATAAGGAGATAATTTTCGAGAAGCATAAGCTATTACCTTGCCATCTTGCATCAGAACACGACCCAATCCTTCTTTAGAAGCATCAGTATAAACCATGAAATGCTCAGAACCACTAGGCAAAGCCAAGACTGGAGCTGTAGTCAAACGCCTTTTCAACTCCTGAAAACTTGCTTCACATTTATCATTCCACTCAAAAGAAATAGCTTTTCGAGTCATATTAGTCAATGGAGTAGCAATCTTGGAGAATCCCTCAATGAACCTCCGATAATAACTATCCAAGCCCAAGAAACTACGGATCTCTGTCACTGTAGTTGGCCTCTTCCAGTTTACAACTGCTTCAACTTTGGAAGGATCTACTGCAATACCAGTAGCAGACACAACATGTCCCAAGAATGAAACCTCTTCTAACCAGAAAGCACATTTGCTGAATTTGCAAATAATTGTTTCTCACGAAGAACTTGTAATACCACCCTGAGATGTTGTTCATGCTCAGCCCGTGATTTAGAATATACAAGAATGTCATCAATGAATACCACCACGAAACAATCAAGATATGGCTTTTGGCTGATCAAACAAGTCATCAATATGAGGTAACGGATATTTGTTCTTGATAGTTACCTGATTAAGATCTCTGTAATCAATACACAATCGCAGAGTCCCATCTTTCTTTCTGACAAATAACACAGGTGCACCCCACGGTGATACACTAGGCCTGATGAAGCCCCTTTTAAGCAATTCCTCAAGCTGTGTTTTTAACTCTCTCAACTCAGCTGGAGCCATTCTATAAGGTGCTTTAGAGATTGGTGCTGTACCAGGTAATATCTCAATACAGAACTCAAGCTCTCGATCAGGTGGCATGCTATACTCAGAAGAGAACACATCTGAAAATTCAGACACAACAGGAATATCCTCCATCTTGGGAACAAATAAACTCTGGTCAAGCACACATGCGAGATACCCGGCACAACCACGAGATAAAAGTTTTCTAGCTTTTAAAGCAGAAATAACATGTATAGCACATAAGGCCTATCACCTTCAAAGGTAAAATCAGGCAAACCAGGAATAGAAAAAGTTACTACTTTTCTATAACAATCAACAGATGCATGATGCATATAGCCAATCCATGCCAAGAATCACGTCAAAGTCCCTTATAGGTAACACGACTAGGTCAGCAAGAAGGGCATGATCACCCACAAGAACTTCACATTTCTTGTAAACCTCAGAAGTAAACATGCAATCTCCCATAGGGGAAGATACTTCTAGCACATAAGGCATAGAATCAGGAAGAACATGCAAATGCGACACAAAATGAGATGCCATATAAGAATGAGATGAGCCTGGATCTATCAAGACTCGCGCTCTCGTACTAGAAAGTAATATAATACCTCCTATGACCGCAGAAGACTCAGCTACACCTTGCTGATCTAAAGCAAACACTCGACCCTGAACTTTTGGTCGACCCCCACTATCTCTCTTGGAACCTGAGGCCTGTTGACTTGTACCCCCATCTTGATTTCCTCTACTTTTAAGACAATTCTTAGCAAAGTGCCCAGTTTCACCACACACTAAACACTTTCCTTGCTTTAGCCAACACTTGTCTTCAGAATGGCCTTCTTTCGAACAAAAACCACATACTCTCCTGGGACCTTGGACTGTTGTCCTCGAACCAGTTGATACACTACCTTTGCTTTCATTGGCTGTCGGAATCGACGATCTTGGCGGCCAAATTTACCACCTTTAGAACCAGATCCCTGAGTTTTCTCTGATACACGACCAGTCATGGTTGCTCCCAACTTCACCTTGTGTTCTTCGATATCATTTTCAATAGTATAAGCCTTCTCCACTGCTTGATGATAGCTAGTAAGCTGTAGAGAAAGAAGCTGCTTTCTATACTCAGTCCTCAACCCTTTCACGAACCTCTGTGCCTTCTTGGCTTCGTTTGGAACTAAATGATCACAATACCTCGCCAATTCTGTGAACTTGGTTGAGTATTGCCCACTGTCAAACTTCCTTGCTCCAGATTAAGAAATTCTATTTCCTTCCTATCTTGGACCACTGTTGGAATAAACTGTGACTTGAATGCTTTAAGAAAATTCTCCATGTCTGTGGTACACCTTCCAGTTCCCAGCTTTTATTCAACACTTGCCACCAATGTTCAGTGGCTTTCTCAAGTTTAAAGGTTGCAAAGGTTACCTTATCACCACCTGCACATCTCCAGGCTGTAAAGATCTTCTCAATACTTTCAATCCACTCCTCAGCCTTCTTAGCATCAAATTCCCCGTCAAAACTACGAGGTTTCAACTTCAAGAACCTTGTAAGACGATTAGGATAATCCCAGTCTACATTATCAACCATTTCTTCTTGAGGAGTTATAGATCTCAGCTGATTACTACCACTTGTACCTTCAGAACTCATTGTACCTGTAGGTAAACACTCAGCGTTATTAATAACACCCCAAGACTCACCCATACCTAGGCCATAGACCCTAGCCAGACTTAGAGCAAACCAAGGTAGCTAAACAGGGTAGCTCTGATACCAACCTGACACGCCCCCAGGTCCCGGGATCCCCTAATAGAACCTCGAACCTGGATGGGAGTGCCTAACGAGGAACAAGAAACTTAACATGAAACTTAATGACATTTGTTTAACAAACTGACATGATATATATATACTCTAGAGTAAGGAGCTATACTAGCTCACAACACGAGTTCTAGACAAGAAAATTAAAACCAAACTTAATACATACACAGCGGAAACATGCCTAGCACATAAGCTGGCATCAAGAGTACTATACAAGATGTCTAGTGACACCAAGAACTGAACAAGACTGTCTACCCCAAAAATAAGAAGTTATACAACCCAATACATCGTCCTCACCAAGTGTAAAAGGACACAAGCCCCAAAAGAATCACGACCTGCGAAGTAAGCTCCCAGCTAAGTCGAGCCTCACTGCGCACTATCCTTCCTTTGATCTAAGGAAAAGAATTAAACAATGAACGGGGTGAGATAAATCTTAGTAAGCTATTAGATGCAACTACATGACATGTTATCATGCAATTCAAGTAGATACTCATGTAATCATATATCAAGTATCATCAAGTAATAAGTATATGAGAGTCTAAGCCAGTCATCAAGTAGCACATAAGGCTAAACAAGCAAGTTATAAGGATATTGCTTCCTTCCTTATTCCTCCAAAGAATACCATCGTTGTCATAGCTTGTATTACTTTGACAATCACGATCAATAACAGGAAACTGATTATTCAGTATGTATCAAAAGACCTGGTAACCAGTGTCATTCCCAATATCAAGACTCACGAGGTGTTCAAGACAGGAGTTTAGCATTCACTTAAGTCAGGCTTATTGCTCCAACTAAGGAAGCTATGCCCTTACTATGGCCGGTAGTAAGGGGTCAAGCGGAAATACATAGGGACCCGATTGTCACTTAAGCCCCAGCTCTCGCGACAAGCATGAACCTATATATTTTCGAACAAGCAAGGAGAACCAGCTGGACTCACACAAGAAGGTACAAGTAGATATTTACTTGAACTACGGGAGAAGAACTAATCCAAAAGTAGTAGACTAGCTCAACAAGGAACATGCTTCAAGTAATCAAGAAGTCACCTTGTATCAAGCAAATGTATGCAATGTTTGCACATACACAACAAGAACATGTCTCATACACGTTAGTGCTTACTTATAGCACTTTCTAGTTCATTACCATACATATGTATTGGTGTCAAGCCATGTACAAGATTTTATTATCTTATATTCAAGTCTTAATCCATTTCTATGGATGTTCAAGTCATGTACAAGATTTTAAATGTCTTATACTTCAAGTTATAATTCCAATCTTTGGACATTCAAGCATGTATAAGAGTTATACATTTACTCTTACAAAATCCCAATCCTATTCTTAGGATGTTCAAGTCTAAGACCTTATGCTAATGCCTCTAAGGTGCACAATCATTGGATTCACAACAAGTATAACACATTAGTGCTTGTTCATAGCACTTTCAAGACATAAAGAAGAGATACTACTCTTATACTTAAGTTCTCATTTGAGTTCTATAAGTATTAATATTCAAGTCTAAGTTCTAATGCCCCCAAAAGGTACAATTATACTTGCTAGGACATCTTATACTAAGGCTATATGCCTTAGGAGGGATAAGCTTTCAATCTCATTTGGATTTAAAACACTTTATTTGGAACAGGGGACCGGGCGGGCGCTCGAGGTAGACCGGGCGGGCGCTCATTGAAAATTTCTAAAACCCATAGTGTCTGATAGGGATACGCGATTCACGTCAAAATTTTGGAAAAGTTTGCAACAAGCTTTGGGGACAGAGTTGACAATGAGTACAGCTTTTCACCCGCAGACCGATGGACATTCAGAAAGAACTATCCAAACGTTGGAGGATATGCTACGAGCTACATCTTTGGATTGGCAAGGGACTTGGGACGAGCATTTGCCATTGGTGGAGTTTGCGTATAACAATAGTTTTCACGCTAGTATTGGAATGGCACCGTACGAGGCACTGTATGGGCGAAAGTGTAGATCACCGACCTGTTGGGACGAAGTGGGTGAAAGGAAGTTGACTGGACCAGAAATAGTCCAAGTGACGGCGGACAAGGTACAACAGATAAGAAATTGGCTTTTGACCGCGCAGAGCAGACAGAAATCCTATGCTGATCGTAGGAGACGTGATTTATAATTTCAAATCGGGGATCGAGTATTTTTGAAGATCTCGCCAACAAAAGGAATTATGAGATTTGGTATTCGCGGGAAGTTAAGCCCGAGGTACGTGGGACCGTTCGAAATTTTGGAAAGAGTTGGGGCAGTGGCTTATAAATTAGCCTTACCGCCGGTATTAGAAGGAGTGCATAACGTATTTCATGTATCGATGTTGAGGAAGTACATCCCCGACCCAAGTCATGTAATCGAGTATAAACAGCTTAGAGTTCGAACTGATTTGAGCTATGATGAAAGGCCCGTGAGGATTGTCAATTGCAAGGACCAGGTCCTAAGGAAGAGAGTGATTCCTTACGTGAAAGTGCAATGGAGCAACCACACTGAAAGAGAAGCTACGTGGGAGCTCGATAGCGAGATGCGAGAGACGTGTCCCGACTTATTTTCAGAATAATGTGCTTTGGTTTGAGGGACCAAACCCTTTTAAGGAGGTAAGAATGTAATACCCGGCCCATTTTTTTTATTTTTATATTTTATTAGTATTGGGCTTAAGTTAGATTATGAAAGACGACGAGTTGGGCTTAAGTTTGGGCTCAAATAAAATAAAACCCATCGGGTTTAGTTAATCCTTTTCGATTAAGGAAATTAGAACCCTAATATATATACACATTAAAACCCTCCCCTCTTTACTGATCACAAAAGAAAAAAAAATAAGAGAACGGGAGAGTGAGAGAGGCGGCGGCCAAGAGACGCAGAGGAAAGAGAGAGCGGAGGCGCGAGAGGGAGAAGAAGAAGAAGAGAGAGGGAGTCAATTTCTTCCATCAAAGGTACTACACATAAACTTAATTCCTTCTCTTTAATCTTCGTGAATTCAAGTTGGGAAACCCTAATAGTCACGATCAACTAGGGTTTAAGAAATTGGGTTTTTGATAGTGAAAAGGATTATGAGAGTTTATGTATATGTGTGTGTGTGTGTAGTGGGTGTCGTGTGTGTATATGTGTGTGTGCAGTGTGTGTATATATGTGTGAACAGTGTGTGTATATGTGTGTGTACAGTGTGTGTATTCGGTGTGTGTGTGCCGTGTGTGTATATGTGTGTGTACAGTGTGTGTATATGTGTGTGTACTGTGTGTGTGTATTCGGTGTGTGTGTGTACAGTGTGTGTTTGTGTGTTCTGCGTTTTATGTGTGTGATAAAAGGTGAAAACAGTGTGTGTATAAATTATGTGAATAGTAATTTTACGTTGTGAATAGTAGAATTCTGTGAATAGTGATTTTACGCTGTGAATAGTAGAAATCTGTGAATAGTAACATAGGCTGTGAATAGTGATTTTTGAGCTGGGAATAGTGTTTTAAATAGGATTAATGCAATCCTAAAACTTATTATTTGGGAATGGAATTAATATAATCCTAGGGGTATTTTAGTAGTCCGAAAAGGGTATTTCGGGAACACAAGTAATGGGTAGAACGAACCCTAACGAAGAGTTTGAGAGGATGAACTCGTGAAGTTAAGAAAGTCAAATAAAATATAATGGGGACGGAGAATTTGAGAAATTCATGTTCCTAAGAAAACATTGTTTGCGTGTTTGTAGATTGTGCACGTGAAATGCTAAGTGAAGACCACAAGGCTAAGGTAAGGGATTATGATCCTAGCTTTTGATTGTCTCTATCCTTTAATGTAGGATTCCTTTATATTCTTTCATGAGTAGTTACCTAGTGGCGGTAACATTTGTATTCTTAAAAGTTGTGAACGTCTTTGAATGACTCTTACCCTTTGACATGTTTTAAATCAATGGGTACCAAAAACATATCTTTGAATTCGTTATAGTGTTCTTGTACCTACGAACACTAAGTTGAAACCTTGCTATATCTTAATTTGGTATAGATTTGCCATATCTTAATTTGGTATAGGCGTTCGCTTAGTCTGAAATGAAAAAGGACTAAGTAGGGTAGTTTGGTCTGAAATGAAAAAGGACTAGACTTTTATACTGCTTGTTGAAGTAGCTGATTATCATGATAAATCTTACTTAAATGCCCTGATCAGGCATTGCACCTGAAATGGTGACGTTATCTTGGAATTGACGGACTTGAAAGTAAATGCCACATTTCATATTGAAAATTTTTATTGTTAACTGTTTTTGAATCTTAACGGTTAACTCGATATTTAATGAAAGCTTATCTTTGAAAATATTATTATTGTTCGCTATTCCGGTCATCTCTCCTTAGAACCCGGAGAGATCCCGTATGAACTTACTGAGCATTGTTCGCTCACCCCTTCCATAATTATTGTTCTCCATGTAATAAATAGGAGAAGGGCTCTAAGGAAGGAGAAGGACGTCATTAAGGAGCACTGAAGGTTCTTTGGTGATTAGAGTTTAAGTGGACGGTGTTTACTAGCCGTTAGTTTTGAAAGACAATTATTACGCTTCCGTTATTTATTTTGAATGGTGGTTAGAGATACTAGCCGTTGATGTTTGAATTATGGTTTAAGACCGTTGTTTTCCCGCATTTGGGGACGGATTTTATTATTTAAAGGATATTATTTTACTCAGAAATTCGGGGTGTTACACCTGAAGAGGAACCTGCTTCTAATGCACCCAAGGATGAGAGAAACGCCTACAAGAAACACAAAAGTGATTCTCGTGAGGTGGGTTGTCTTATGCTTGCGGCCATGTGTCCAGAGCTTTAGAAGACTCTTGAACACTTGGAGGCATTTGACCTTGCTGCTTCGTTGAAAGATATGTTTCAAGAACAAGCAAGGCAAGAGAGGTTCGACACTATAGCTGCCTTGGTCTCATGCAAGATGAGCGAAGGGTAGTCTGTGAGCCCTCATGTTTTGAAGATGAAGGCTCACTTTGAGCATCTAGAGAGGCTTGGCCATCCCATTGATGTTGAGTTGGCCACTGATTTTATTCTTAATTCATTGCCCAAAAGCTATAATCAATTCGTCATGAATTTTAATATGCATGGGATGGATAAGTCCCTGTCTGAGTTGCATGGGATGCTAAAGACAGCGGAAAAGAAAATCGGTAAAGAAGTCGCTCCTGTGCTCGTAGTGACAAAAGGAGGAAAAGGCTCTAAAGGCAAAGGCAAAGGGGTTAAGACAAAAGTTGTCAAACCCAAGATTGGCAAGGCAATTGTTGCCAATGCTGATGTGGCTAAACCTACTTCCCAAAAGGATGCAATCTGTTTCCACTGCAATGAGATTGGTCATTGGAAAAGAAATTGCAAGGTTTATAAGGAAGAGTTAAAGAAGAGGAAGAGCAGTGGGACTGCGTCTACTTCAGGTATCTATGTTATAGATATTCTACTTTCTACTTCTAGTTCCTGGGTATTAGATACCGGATGTGGATCTCACATTTGTTTGAATGTGCAGGCACTAAGGAATAGGAGGCTACTCAAAGATGGCGAAGTGGACCTACGCGTGGGGAATGGAGCAAGAGTTGCTGCATTAGCCGTAGGAACATATGATGTCATTTTACCTAGCGGATTAATTCTTGTTTTGAACAATTGTTATTACGTTCCGGATTTGAGTAGAAATATTATTTCAGTTTCTTGTTTGGATAATGAAGGTTATAGTTTTCTTATTAAAAATAAGAAGTTTTCTATTTATTTAAATGATATGCTTTATTGTACTGCATGTTCATTTAATGGCCTTTATGTTCTTGATGTTGAGAATGGAAATAATGAGAATATTTATAATGTAAATAAGAAATCCAAACCTAATGATGTAAATCATACTTATTTGTGGTATTGCCGTCTTGGTCATATTAATGAGAAGCGTATCTCAAAACTCCATGGGGACGGACTTTTGGATTCACGTGATTTTAAATCATATGAAACTTGTGAGTCTTGTTTACTTAGAAAAATGACACAGACACCTTTTACTAAGAGTAGTGAAAGGGCTAGTGACTTATTGGGACTCATACATACTGATGTGTGTAGACCAATGAGCAGCAGTGCTAGGGGTGGATATCAATACTTCATAACTTTTACTGATGATTTTAGTAGATATGGCTATGTCTACTTAATGAAACATAAAAGTGAATCTTTTGAGATATTTAGAATATTTCAAAATGAAGTACAAAATCAACTTGGTAAAACTATTAAGGCACTTCGATCTGATCGAGGTGGAGAATATTTAAGCCAAGAATTTGACAATCATCTTAAAGATTGTGGAATTGTTTCACAATTAACTCCACCTGGAACACCACAATGGAATGGTGTGTCTGAGCGGAGAAATAGGACTTTATTAGATATGGTCCGCTCCATGATGAGTCAAGTTGATCTTCCTTTAACCTTTTGGGGACATGCACTAGAAACTGCTGCTCTTACACTAAATAGAGTTCCAACTAAATCTATTCCAAAGACTCCATATGAGATGTGGACTGGAAGAAAACCTAGTTTGTCTTTCATGAAGATTTGGGGTTGCGATGCTTATGTTAAGAGAATGATCTCTGACAAACTTGCACCAAAATCTGACAAGTGTTATTTTGTGGGTTACCCTAAGGAAACTAAGGGTTATTACTTTTACAACCGCACGGACAACAAAGTGTTTGTTGCCCGAGATGGTACTTTTCTAGAGAAAGAGTTTCTCTCCAAAAAATTAGTGAGAGTAAAATTAATCTCGAAGAAGTTCGAGAACCTGAAAATAATGTGGAACAAAATGTTGGATCTGAAGAAGTTTCACAAGGAGTTGTGGAACCTATTCAGAATACTCAAGTTCCTCGCAGAACTGGTAGGGTGCGATCCGAACCTGAGAGATATGGATTTCTCATGACGGATAGCAATGAAGTGGAAATCATAGTTGATGACGAACCTACTTCCTACCAAGAAGCGATGTCCGCTCCTGATTCAGATAAATGGCTTGGAGCCATGGAATCTGAAATTAAGTCTATGTACGACAATCAAGTTTGGAACTTGATTGATGCGCCCGAAGGTGTGAAAACCATAGGATGCAAGTGGGTTTTCAAAAGGAAAACTGACATGGATGGTAAGGTGCATACTTATAAAGCTAGACTTGTAGCGAAAGGCTATAGGCAGATTAATGGAATCGACTATGATGAAACCTTTTCGCCCGTAGCATTGATCAAGTCTATAAGAATTTTACTTGCCATAGCTGCATATTTTGACTATGAGATATGGCAAATGGATGTCAAAACAACGTTCCTTAACGGGAACTTACTTGAGGATGTTTATATGACACAACCTAAAGGTTTTGTAATTCCAGAAAATTCTAACAAAGTATGCAAATTGCAAAGATCCATTTATGGATTGAAGCAAGCCTCTAGGAGTTGGAATCTTCGATTTGATGAATCGGTCAAAGAGTTTGGCTTCATCAAGAACGAAGATGAACCTTGTGTATACAAGAAGATTAGTGAGAGCATAGTACTATTTCTTGTGCTATATGTTGATGACATATTAATCATTGGAAATGACATTCCTGCACTGCAGTCTGTAAAGACTTGGTTAGGAAAGTGTTTCTCAATGAAAGATATGGGAGAAGCCGCTTACATCCTTGGCATAAGGATCTATCGTGATAGATCCAAGAAATTGATTGGTTTAAGTCAAGATACATATATTGACAAAGTTCTTAAGAGATTCCGCATGGAAAACTCTAAGAGAGGAAATTTTCCAGTAGGTAATGGCATATCTCTAAGCAAGAATCAGTGTCCTAAGACAACTGATGAGCGTGAGAGAATGATAGGGATTCCATACACTTCTGCTATTAGATCCATCATGTATGCCATGATATGTACTAGACCCGATGTCTCGTATGCTTTGAGCATGACGAGCAGATACCAATCAGATCCTGGTGAGAGTCACTGGATTGCAGTCAAGACGATTCTTAAGTACTTGCAAAGGACTAAATATTCGTTCTTGGTGTATGGAGGAATGGAAGATGATCTTGTTGTAAGTGGTTACACAGATGCAAGCTTCCAAACCGACAAGGATGATTCTAGATCGCAATCTGGATTTGTATTTGTGCTCAATGGAGGTGTTGTTAGCTGGAAGAGTTCTAAGCAAAGTACCGTAGCAGATTCTACAACTGAAGCTGAGTATATTGCTGCATCCGATGCTGCTAAAGAGGCTGTTTGGATTAAAAAGTTCATTGGTGAACTAGAGGTGGTTCCTAGCATTGCTAATCCAATAGACCTTTATTGTGATAATAATGGTGCTATTTCTCAAGCAAAGGAACCTAGATCGCATCAGAAATCCAAACACATACTTAGGCGTTTTCATATCATTCGAGAGATCGTTGATAGAGGAGACGTAAATATATGCAAAGTACCAACTGATGATAATATTGCAGACCCATTGACAAAGGGTCTTCCGCAAGCAAAGCATGATGGTCATGTTAGGTCTATGGGTATTCGATACATTAATTAGGCCTAGTGCAAGTGGGAGATTGTTGGTGTTATGCCCTAGGCATGTTGTTTGAAAAACAAATGTTATTATTTATAAAGATATTGAATGTTTGATTATTATGTCTTTTGCATGTTTATTATAATAATCTCCGTCCCTGATAATTATGATTAATTATTAGTATAAGTTTAATAGATAAGCATATGATGATTATGGTGTATGGGATACAATTAGACTTATAGGTATTTGTTGGAGAACAAATACTGAACTGACCCCTATGAGATTTATGTCATGGTCACAATGTCATAATTAAGTCTCATATAGTTATATCACTGGAATCTTTAGACCTGAGGTTATTACAATCTTCCACATGATGAACATTACGTTTGACATATTCAAACATTATCCCTAACCGGATAGCTATAAAGAATATGATCGGCATAATCGGAATCATGTAGGGAAGAGTAATAAGCCAAGATGGGATTTGTTCCTCGTCAAGAGAGATGTCAAGCTTTGGCCACTCGATGAATGGTATTGATGAAATGCATGGCCGTGCTCAAATAAGATTTGTATTATCAATACATTCGGGATCGAGAAAGCATTGAACAAATGTAAGTTGACCATTGACCATGGCTTACGTTCAATAGACATCGTGTAACAAAGAGATTGTGTTATGTTCTATTTTAAGAAACTTTGGAGTTCAAAGTTATACTAATTGGGTAGTCATAATGGCTTGCTAGAGTTCGCTTATGACTTACGAGGTTTGACTGGTTCGGACTCGTTGCCAACTTAGTATAATCCTATTGGGTCACACACGCAGAACGAATAATTAAACGGTGCGAAAAACGAAGTAAAACTGGATCCTGCTGAAAGGATCCGTACGGATGAATCTGGATGCTTCCAGAAACATCCGTACGGATGGTTTTGCCCGGCAGAATCAAGTTTTAGGAAAACTCTTGTTGAACAAGAAAACCTAAGTCCTAAAGGGTTTCTGAAACCCCTTGAATATAAATACAGACTGACAGGAATTGTTCCCTTGTTGTTGATTTGATCAATTCCAAAGTCTTTCTTAGAGAAAGAAATCACACATTATATTCTTGGGTTATTGTGATTGATTAATCTCAATTATCAAGTCACAATAATAATTAGGAGCTTTGAAGAATCATTCTTCAACATCGTTGATCAATCCGAAGACCTAGCAGTCAAGTTCAAGAAAGCGTTCTTGAAATCTGTTCGTTGTGTGGATCACCGGTAGAGGGCGTTTGTCTTAACGCTTAATCCAAATTTTACATAACGATCTACAAGGGTTAGTTTCTTTCATCTTGTTATTATGAATTATTGTTCATAGCGGATCTAGGCTATTGGGTTTTATTCATGTCTATCTTCCGCTGCACATGATTGCACGAAACCCAACACGGGTAGCCCAAAAAGACACAAGGAGTAGAACGAGCTTGAAGCTTGTTGATCATTGTAGAGGGAAAAAGAGGGTAACACAAGCATCTGAAAACATGAAGGTGATGGTAAGTGGGATCTCTCGTGTAAAGTATATTGAGAGGAGATTGGAAATTGAAAGACTTATTTGGAAGAATATTAAGAAAATATGTGGCCATTTAAGCGGCATGATGCCAAAAAGTAGGTGGGAGAGAGACATGAGCTAATAATGTACGCACAATATTATTAATAGTCCGTATTTTCCGTTCCACCACACCATTTGAGGGGAAGAGTGTGGACATGAGAGGCAGAAATTGAGGCCATGATGTTTGCAAAAATCCCAAAATTGTGAATTATCAAATTCTTGACCATTATCCCATTGAATGGTTTTAATTTCTTGTTCAAATTGAGTGCGAATAAAATTGCGAAACGAGAGAAAAGTAGAGCAAACATCTGATTTATGAGCCAAAGGATATACCCACAAGAATTTAGAGTAATTATCCAAAAATAAAACATAGTATTGATAACCGGAAGAGCTTAAAATTGGTGATGTCCAAGATCACTCTGAATAATATCAAATGGAAAAAAAATACGAGAACTAGAACCAAAAAAATGGACTTTTAATATGTGTGCTTACTGAACAAGCATGACAAATATTTGACATTGTTGACCTACTACAATCTATGACTTTATTCTTCCTAAGAGACTCCACGATCGGTGGCTAGGATGGCCTAAACGTTCATGCCACAAAGCTGGAGAGAGAGCAACAAAGGCTGACGCAGTAGTTGGCGATTTGGTGATGGGTGTGGTAATGGGATAAAGGTCTCCTTGGCTCTCACATCTAATGAGTTGTCTCCCCATCTGGAAATCCTTCACTAAAAAACCAAAAGAGTCAAATTTAATGAAGACGGAGTTATCAGTGGTAAACTGACGGAGTTATCAGTGGTAAACTGACAAACGGAAACTAAGTTTTGACAAGTTTGGGAGCATGAAGGACATTATTGAGAGAAAAAAATAGGGTGGGGGATGGTAATTTAGTGTGCCTGTACCCGCTAATTGGAATAGAGTGACTATTACCCACAAGAATGGCAACTTTATTACTTGAATTGAAATAAGACGTAAGGTTACATGCCGAGGACGTCGCATGATAGGTAGCGCCAGTATCCATGAACCAGTTTGGTGGCGGCTGGGAAAGGCTCAGGGTATGCATGGCAGCCTCAACTTCAACATCGGTCGGAGTGGCAGGAAGAGGAGTTGCATATGCCTGAGGGGGGGCGCTGGCCAAGAACGCTTGGTTGTTGTCTGTTCGGAGGGAAGTTGGGCCTGCGCTAAGTCAATGGAGCTACTGGATATGGGCATGGTGGAACCGCCTAAAGCGAATTCCAACCACCATTACCCAAGGCTGCCACGGCCGGGAACACTCGGCAACAGGTGAAAACACTCCCCCATGGCCAGAAAAACCATTGCCATGATTTCCACCCTTGCCATTGTTCTTACTCTTATCAACCCCTGCATTCTAACCAGATTTTTTATTGCCCGTATTGCGTTGTTGAGAGCCACAACCCGATTAGTGGTAGAAGGCGGCGGACTAAAAACTGGTGGAAGGCTAACATTGTCACGAGCAATAAATGTCAAACTGGTGGCATCCTTTTCCGGAGGCCGGCTTCCTCGAGCGTGAGCATGGACCTAGCTTGATAAAACTGAGGAAGAGGGGTCATCTGCCGGATCATTGTTGCAACCCCACTATATGCATTTGTAAGTCCGGATACCATTTGAAGAACAAGTCGATTGTTAGAGACGGGAGCCCCCACATTTTTCAACTGGTCTGCCAACTGCAGTAAGCAGATGTGGACATAAAAGGACTTCATAAGAGTGTGGGAGAATTCCTTCTCAATCATCATCAATCGTCACTGCTCGTGAATTCTTGTTGTCAAAGAAAATGTCCCGGAGACGATCCCAAGTAGCCATGGCAGTGCTATCTGGTGATAGGCTAAATCGCACAACTACAAATTAAACCTGGACTAGGTTCTAAAAATATGTAGCTAGGATAAGTCCAGAATCGATCCATGAAGAACGGTTATTTGTTTACGCAATTGTCACTTGACAAGATAGGGAGAATAATTTGCATTAACTAAATCCTAAAATAATAATAAGATAATAGATCTAAAACAAGAATTAAAAACTACGTCATATTTGATTCCGTCCCCACCTAATTATTCAATTATCATTGATATCTCTTTTCACTTTTTACCATATTCACTTGATCACGAGATTTATTTCAATCCCTGTTTCTTCTTTCAAAATAGTTACTAGCAGTGGCACACTCACTAGAAACCCTAATCAATAAATTAATCTAACTGGCACAGTCTACATCTCAATATTAATTGATTCAAGATTTAAGAAACTAAGATCAAGAATGCTTTCTATGATTATTTCACACAGATAATCATCTAATTTTACCCACTTCACAATTTACCATGGCACATGCATAAATCGTAAAGATGCTACTTGCGAATTCCTACACTGGCGCAGTCATAGAAAATTCTAGCAAAGATAAATTAATCGGAGAAATTAGATTGATCAAGTCTAAAAACCCTAGCAATAAATCTAGAATAAACACAAGTAAAATGATGAAATTGGATAAAATTATGAAAAGAAAAATACCTCAAATTGATAAAAAAAGGGTTCAAGAAATCAAACTCAAAGTTTGGATTTTAGTTCCTCATCCAAAGCTTTGAAATCTCCATGAACAAAGAATAAAAACCTAGATCTAAAATTATGTTGAAGTTTAGAATGAAAAACAATAAAAGAAGCCTAATTTAAATACCTAGAATAGTCCTAAACTAATAAGGAATAAAAGAAAATAGGAAAATATGAAAATTAGGGTAAAAAGGACGGACACACACGCTGGGACGCGCCACCACTCTCGCCTGGGAAGCCTCACGCGCCAGCACGTGCTCGACACACGCCAGCACCGCCTAAAACGCGCCTACTACATGCGCTTTCTGATCGCCGCTTCATGAGTCGTGTTGACTCGCACGAGTTGTGCCACTCGTGAACACGAGTCCACCAGACGTGCAGATTGATCGATGCTCTGGCTGGCTTGTGACTTGATCTGGGCCGTGTCATGATGGGCCTCATCCCTTCTTGCTGGGCCGCCTTGTGGAATGGGTCGCTCCTCCTCCTTCCTTCCTTTAGCTTGATCTTGGGCCAACTGTGAATACGCGTGTTTGAATTTGGGAATATATTCATAGCAATATTAAAATTATGAGAGTCGCCACGCCGTTTTAGTTATAGCCAAAACATTTAAAAAAGCATTTTTAGTGGGTTCGGGGGTCAAATTACAACAAGAGAAGAATATTGAACGTTATCACTCCTATTGCCCGAATTGATCGGTCTTTCTATCATGATGAATGTGTTAGTAGTGTGTTAGTGATTTAGACTGGATCCGAAGATTGCCTACGTTCCTCTCAATGTGAGAAGCTCAGGTCAGCGTAGTTCGCAGAGAATTAGAATAGGCAGAAGAATCGGGATCATGCATAATGAGGGGGGAATTACCTAAAGATTAGGGTTTAGAAGTAGTTCCTAGATCATCCTTGGGTCGATGAACCCTAGATCATCATCGGCTATGAAATAACATGCAAACATGAAGATCGCAACCCTAAATATAGCATAAATAAGGTTTCAATCTATGAACACGATGAACATATGAAGAACATATATGAACATATGAATGAACATGCGAAGCATATGAAGAAACTATGAATAAACATGCAAGAACATGAATATTAAAGATCTACATTAGAAATAATGCAAGAACGTGAAGAAATAAGTTAGAAAACTTACCTATGTTGGCAAGAAATAAACCTTGATCTTCTTGGAGGTTTGAATGCTTAATTAGGGAGCAAAATAATGTTTAAGAACTCCAAAATTCGGACTTTAGAACTCTCCAAATCGGACCCTAAACCAATGGAATGGAGTTGGTTTATATAGTAAACTGAGGGGAAGATCTGATGGTCAGGATCATCCAGCGCAAGGTTGGCCGCCTGGCCATGGTTGAAGCCGGTGACAATAGTGGCCGCGTGGCCAAGATCAACGCGGAGCAAGGTTGACCGCGTGGCCAAGGTTGCAGGCTGACTTGATTCTTAAGCTAGGGTTTCTGCATGGTTTTAAGGAAACCATTTACTACCTAATTTGATAGATTTTGTCATAAATGAGATATTTCGGGAATCTGGGACAAGTCTTTGCAAGGTTTCTAATTCCTATAAAGTCCTTGTATTTTTGGGAAAGTCCTAATAAACTCATTTTCAGGTCGGGTACTAACAGTAGCCCCTCGGCGACGCTTCTTGCAAGGCAATGTGGGGTCGACGATAAAAGAAGGATCCGTCTGAAACATGAGTTTCAAAACAGATGAAAGGTAAGGGAACGGCTGAGCCTTGACAGGCGACCTACGTATCCGCAGGGGAATCAAGCCAAACGTAGTTCAAATCTGATGGGGAAACTGGGAATGATTGTCCTCTGATAGGGAGCAACATCTTCTGCTGGGGAAAGTGCACCTGCTGGGGATGAGAGATGACCGCGTCGATCGGGTGGCTGGACCTTTTTAGGTTTCCTACGTATCCTCTGAGGAATCAAGCCGGTCGTAGTTCAGAGATATTGGGGAAAGGCGAGACATCGAACTTCTACTGTGGATAATAAACCTACGGATACTATCTTGCATGAAGAACGAACATTCATAAGCAATGAAGTTATTTGGGAAAATTAAAGACTACGTTGTCTAAATAATCCCAAGATGGAATGGTAAATGAAATCAAGATCGCCAGAGTTCCTGCCGATTGCGCTAAAGTAATAGATGATGGATCTCTCGCGAACAGAAACGCCGAGGCTTCTGCCAACCACGATTGATCTACGATGCGTATGTCATAGAGGCGCCGAAGTCTCTACAACCATACAAATTCTAAAATAGATGCTGGATCGCTCGCAAACATAAACGCCGAGGCTTCTGCCAATTACGATTAATCTAGGATGCGTATGTCATAGAGGCACCGAAGTCTCTACAACCATACGAATCGTAAGCAAATATTAGGAAATGCTAAAATAATAGATGCTGGATCTCTCGCAAACAGAAACGCCGAGGCTTCTGCCAATCGCGATCGATCTAGGATGCGTATGCCATAGAGGCCCCGAAGTCTCTACAACCATACGAATCCTAAGCAAATATTAGGAAATGCTAAAATAATAGATGCTGGATCTCTCGCAAACAGAAACGCCAAGGCTTCTGCAAATCGCGATCGATCTAGGATGCGTATGTCATAGAAGCGCCGAAGTCTCTACCATCATACGGATCCTAAGCAAATATTAGGAAATGCTAAAATAATAGATGCTGGATCTCTCGCAAACAGAAACGCCGAGGCTTCCGCAAATCGCGATCGATCTAGGATGCGTATGTCATAGAGGCGCCGAAGTCTCTACCATCATACGGATCCTAAGAAAATATTAGGAAATGCTAAAATAATAGATGCTGGATCTCTCGCAAACAGAAATGCCGAGGCTTCTGCCAATCGCGATCGATTTAGGATGCGTATATCATAGAGGCGCCGAAGTCTCTACAACCATATGGATCCTAAGCAAATATTAGGAAATGCTAAAATAATAGATGCTGGATCTCTCGCAAACAGAAACGCCGAGGCTTCTGCAAATCGCGATCGATCTAGGATGCGTATGTCATAGAGGCGCCGAAGTCCCTAAGCAAATATTAGGAAATGCTAAAATAATAGATGCTGGATCTCTCGCAAACAGAAACGCCGAGGCTTCTGCAAATCGCGATCGATCTAGTATGCGTATGTCATAGAGGCGCCGAAGTCTCTACCATCATACGGATCCTAAGCAAATATTAGGAAATGCTAAAATAATAGATGCTGGATCTCTCGCAAACAGAAACTCCGAGGTTTCTGCCAATCGCGATCGATCTAGGATGTGTATGTCATAGAGGCGCCAAAGTCTCTACAACCATACGAATCCTAAGCAAATATTAGGAAATGCTAAAATAATAGATGCTGGATCTCTCGCAAACAGAAACTCCGAGGCTTCTGCCAATCTCGATCGATCTAGTGATGCGTATGTCATAGAGGCGCCGAAGTCTCTACAACCATACGAATCCTAAGCAAATATTAGGAAATGCTAAAATAATAGATGTTGGATCTCTCGCAAACAGAAACGCCGAGGCTTCTGCCAATCGCGATCGATCTAGGATGCGTATGTCATAGAGGCGCCAAAGTCTCTACAACCATACGAATCCTAAGAAAATATTAGGAAATGCTAAAATAATAGATGCTGGATCTCTCGCAAACAGAAACGCCGAGGCTTCTGGCAATCGCGATCGATCTAGGATGCGCATGTCATAGAGGCGCCGAGGTCTCTGCAATCATACGGATCCTAAGCAAATATTCGGTGAAGAATGGAAACTTTAAGAGGCTTCCAGTATCCAAAGATAACGAACATCAGTCAAAATAGTGCTAAGGGCACCTAAAATGAATCAAAGGGGAATGTACTAGGGGTAAAACTGAAATTTTACATGTGGAGGCAAAGATGATGGATTGTTATGAAGTCGCAAACGGGATGAACTCTCGGGGAGTCGCAAAGGTGATAGACTCTCGGGGAGTCACAAGGGTGACGGACTCTCGGGGAGTCACAAAGGTGATAGACTCTCGGGGAGTCACAAGGGACTCTTTGGTGAGTCACAAGGGCAAAGGACCTTTAGGGAGACGCGAAGGAGATGGACTCTCGGGGAGTTGCTAATATGGGAAACATGATCTGGGTTCCGCTTATCCTAATTTAGGAGGGAATGAGGCTACGAGCCATTGAGACCAAGGTGTTAGGTAAGGGACATTTTTCTTGGTTGCCTAGAGGTAGGACCTAAGGCTTTTTAAGGAAAGGGAATAAGGAAGATGGCGATCTCCTAATCTTGAGATAGGGATGCCAAAGATGTCACGGCTTCTTGGGCTTTAGATTATGTCTTGGAGATAATGTGGGTTTCCTAGGCTTACTGGCTAGGGATTGGATTTCATTTAAGCATGAGGAGAGTATTCTACCCTAGGCTTAGTGCTAGGGCTTGGAAAGGTTGAGGTTTGGGAACTTCCTAGATGTTAGGGTTTCGCACAAGGGTTTGGAAACTGGTGTTTAAGGACCATGACTCTCCTAGGTTTGGGACTAGGGTTTAGGAATTTCCTAGGTCTAGGAGGCTAGGGCTTGGAGTTGTGGTAGGCTCAGAGGTTGCAAAGGCGTTGGCTTTTAGACATAAGGCTGGGAGTTGGAAAGGTTGTGACTTCCTAGGCTTGAGACCATGGACCGTTGGGAAGAGGGATTGCTCTTGTGGAAGGACCACTAAGCTTGATGTTAGGGTTCACCATTTTCCAGGATTGGTGACTATGGCTTGGAAATGTTCATGGTAACCTAGGCTTTAGGCTAGGTTTTAAGGCTAAGGACTGTAAACTTCCTACATTTTGAGACTAAGGTGAAGGAGTTTCCTAGGTCTAGGACTGGGGTTTGAAGGGAATGTTGAATCCTAGGCTTGATGATAGAGTTTAAAGAGGATAATTTCTACCTAGGCTTGAGGCTAGGGTTTTAGAAAGAGTGCGACTAACTAGGCTTGAGGCTAGGGTTTAGAGCGAATGCGACTACCTAGGCTCGAGGCTAGGGTTTAGAAAGAGTGCGACTACCTAGGCTTGAGGCTAGGGTTTGGAGAAAATGCGACTACCTAGGCTCGAGGCTAGGGTTTAGAGCGAATGCGACTACCTAGGCTCGAGGCTAGGGTTGATTGAGCTTTGGACAGGGCATTATATCCTAGGTTTTGGACTAGGGTTCAATAAAACGGAGAATTGAGATTGTAAATTTCCTAGGTTTCGAGACTAGGGTTTCGGGAATTTGGAAATGATGTTGCATACGGGGCTTTGGAAATTCCCTAGAATTTGGGCTAGGGTTAAAGGGAATGTTGTGGTCTCCTAGGCTTAAGGCTAGGGTTTAGAGAGGATATGTGACTACCTAGGATCAAGGCTAGGGTTTAGGAGGGGTGTAGCTACCTAGGATCAAGGCTAGGGTTTAAGAAGGATGTAACTTCCTAGGCTTTAGGCTAGGGTTTGAAAGGATGTAATTACCTAGGCTTGAGGCTAGGGTTCAGAGAGAATGATATGACTACCTAGGCTCGAGGCTAGGGTTTAGAGAATGTGTTTACCTAGGTTTAAGGCTAGGGTTTGGAGACCGAAAGCATTTGAAGGTTTGTCTTGGTTTAGACCAAGCAAGTTTGAGGTCTAAGAGTGTTGCGGTTTGGGGCAAATGAGCTTGATACCTCGTGGCTGGATAGGCTCGATAGATTAGACCTAGGCTAGAGTGCTAGGGTTTAGCTAGGGTAAGACTCAGACATGTGTTAAGGAGACCGGGGCCTAATGGAATGGTAGGCGTGAGATCTAGGAGATCGAAGGCTAGGCAGGGTAGCGTTGGGACATAAGGCTTTCAAGTGGGTAAGTCCTTTGTCCTAGAGAAACCGCGTTATGGGTTAGGACCAAGCAGGCTTGAGGTCGGCCAAGGAGCAATGGATTGGGATTTGATGATCCTAGTACCTAATACGCATGTCGGGTTTGGGCTCTAAGGTGTGCTAGGTGTGAGCCATGTGCGAGAAATGGGTCTGGACATGTGACCATGTTGGTGCTTTAGGTAAAGGGATTGAGTGTCCAAGACTTTGCTCAAGTACAATAGGTGCCTAAGTTGGATTGGGTATGCTTAGGACCTAAGTTTGTCTTAGAGGTCATTGCGCGTGACCAAGCTCGTTCGGCGATTGTGAAGGTAGGTTAGGTATGGGACCAAAGGTGTTAAGCGCACGATTTTTGACTGGACGGGTTTTGATATCTTAATGTCATATCACGGTACGCGGGAGGTCCTATGCGTTCGAGCACGTTTGAGGTTTGGACTCGTGGGGAAGAAAGGTTTGAGATCCATGGAGTTCAAGGGTGGACCTTGTAGGTGGCGAGGTTTGGACCCGGCTCGGATTAAGTAGGTTAGGGACCTAAGGGGTTGAAGGTCAGACTAGGATGTCTTTTAAAGCCAAGGAGTGACACTAGGTTTAAGAGTGGCAGGGCCATGGTTTGGGTATGACGGTAGGTGTAGATGGCATTGTTTTGGTTGGACCGAGCAGGCTTGGGAACTAAAGAGTTCTAAGGGTCGACATCTAAGGTTATAGACCTAGAGGGTAGACATTTTTGTGATCTAAAGGGTTTAGGAGTTGAGACCTAAAGTGTGGATCGGATATGCTAGAGACCTACAAGGTAGGCGCTTGGTAGACTTGAATGGACTTGGGATCTAAGGGATCGTTCAGCAGGTTAGACTGGGTAGATCTAAGAGGCTGGACCTAGGAGGATAAGAGAGCTATGGCCTAGATAGGGTAAGGACAAGTATGTGTTGGTAGGTTTGAGATCTAGGAGACCGTGTAGGCTCGGGACCGGTAGGTTCGGGAGCTAATGGGTCACCCTAAGGATTTGGCTTTGGTTAACTGGTTTAAGGTCTGAAGTTTTGGGTAGAACCGGTTTGAGGCCGAAGGGGTCATGCTACGAACTTGCGGAAGGTCGAGCTAAGAGGTTATGATGTAACGTAGGTAAGACTCACAGGGTAGGTTTGGGACCTAGGTAAGACTGATCGGGTAGGCTCGGGACCTAGAGAGTTTATGGTGTAACTTAGGCAAGACTGATCGGGTAGGCTTGGGACCTAAGGTTTTGAACCAGGTAGGTTGGGACCTAAGGGTATCCTATTGTGTAGGAAATAGGGTGAAGGACCGAGTCAACTCAAGAATCACGGAGATGGGTCTCATATGGATCGAGGATGTTTTTACAATTTTGTGGAGACCGAGCGTGCGGGTTTATAAACAAAGTATCGGGGAGGAGAAAACTTTATGAAAGTGTTATGATCTTATGCAGATGCCTTATAATTAATTATGATTCTAATCAATCCAAATAGGTCGTCGCGTGCTGAGTTTGACGATGAGGGGTGCCCTTCTTCTAAGTGTATCCTTGTTGACGCCTCGGTATTCTCTGGGAAACCACATAGTCGACCCATTCCGTTGGGGATTATCTAATTTGGTGAGCGGGTACCCTCCCTCCTTTGAGAAACTCTACGTCAAGCTTGATGATGAGGGATGCCCTTCTTCTAAGTATGTGCTTGATGAAGCCCCGGCATTCTTTGAGAAACCTTATGGTCGGTCCTTTATTGTTAGGGAAGCCCCAGTTGCGTAGAGCGGGGTATCCTCCCTCCTTTGAGAAATCCTACGTCGAGCTTGATGATGAGGAGTCCTCTTCTTCTAAGTATGTGCTTGATGAAGCCCCGGCATTCTTTGAGAAACCTTATGGTCGGTCCCTTATTGTTAGGGAAGCCCCAGTTGCGTAGAGCGGGGTATTCTACCTCTTTTAAGACGCACCCTTTTTTCTGCCTAGACCGCCCTTGCGGGTTTTCAATCTAGCGGGCATCTCTTTTGCGTCAATTTTTTTTTTGTTTTTGAAATCATTCAGTCGACTCAAAAAAGGAAAAAAGAATTGTTTGAAAACATGCGGGGGCATTTTGGGGAGAGTAAGAGAGAGAGAGATAGTACTCACATTTTGACTCTTTGGGCAACTGAGTGTATATATGTACAAAAGGGAGGAAGCCCCTGCTTGACAGAAAGTAAGTGTTTAGCTCTTTCCTAGATTGTAGAACGGAAGACTTGTCGAGACATTTGAAAATTGTTTTATTCAAGATTCTTATTTGATTGCTCGAGAATGGACCTCGTTGATTAGTTATGCATCTTATGATTATGTTTTAGACAAGTAGTCTCGAAATAATAAATGTTTTGATCAGTTGTGAGTGAAGAAGTCAGGAGTAGAAATATGGGGGAAGAGAGAAGAGAAAGAAAATTGGCTCGAGGTGGGTTGTGTATATTTTGGACCGAACCGGGTGTGAATACCCCTTTCCAATGAAGCGACGCATGGGAAGTATCTTGTGATTATTTTTATTTACAAAGGGAATATTCTTAACGACATTAAAATTATGAGAGTCGCCACGCCGTTTTAATTAAAGCCAAAACATTGAAAAAAGCATGTTTAATGGGTTCGGGGGTCAAATTACAACAAGAGAAGAATATTGAACGCTATCACTCCTATTGCCCGAATTGATCGGTCTTTCTATCATGATGAATGTGTTAGTAGTGTGTTAGTGATTTAGACCGGATCCGAAGATTGCCTACGTTCCTCTCAATGTGAGAAGCTCAGGTCAGCGTAGTTCGCAGAGAATTAGAATAGGCAGAAGAATCGGGTTCATGCATAATGAGGGGGGAATTACCTAAAGATTAGGGTTTAGAAGTAGTTCCTAGATCATCCTCGGGTTGATGAACCCTCGATCATCATCGGCTATGAAATAACACGTAATTATGAAGATCGCAACCCTAAATATAGCATAAATAAGGTTTTAATCTATGAACACGAAGAACATGCGAAGAACATATATGAACGTATTAATAAACATGCAAAGCATACGAAGAAACTATGAATAAACATGTAAGAACATGAATATAAAAGATCTACATTAAGAATAATTCAAGAACATGAAGAAAAAGTTAGAAAACTTAACTATGTTGGCAAGAAATAAACATTGGATCTTCTTGAGTGTTTGAATGTTAATTAGAGAGCAAAATATTGTTTAAGAACTCCAAAATTCGTACTTAGAGCTCTCAAAATCGGACCTTTAAACCAATAGCATGGAGTGATTTATATAGTAAACTGAGGGAGAGATCTGACGGTCCAGATCATCCAGCGCAAGGTTGGCCGCCTGGCCATGGTTGAAGCCGGTGACAATAGTGGCCGCGTGGCCAAGATCAACGCGGAGCAAGGTTGGCCGCGTGGCCAAGTCTGCAGGCTGACTTGATTCTTAAGCTAGGGTTTCTGCATGGTTTTAAGGAAACTATTTGCTACCTAATTTGATAGATTTTGCCATAAATGAGATATTTTGGGAATCCGGGACAAGTCTTTGCAAGGTTTCTAATTCCTATAAAGTCCTTGTATTTTTGGGAAAGTCCTAATAAACTCATTTTCAGGTCGGGTACTAACAGTAGCCCCTCGGCGACGCTTCTTGCAAGGCAATGTGGGGTTGACGATAAAAGAAGGATCCGTCTGAAACATGAGTTTCAAAACAGATGAAAGGTAAGGGAACGGCTGAACCTTGGCAGGCGACCTACGTATCCGCGGAGGAATCAAGCCAAACGTAGTTCAAATCTGATGGGAAATTGGGAATGACTGTCCTCTGATGGGGAGCAACGTCTTCTGCTGGGGAAAATGCACCTGCTGGGGATGAGAGATGACCCTGTCGGCCGGGGGGCTGGACCTTTTCAGGTTTCCTACGTATCCTCCGAGGAATCAAGCCGGTCGTAGTTCGGAGATCTACTGGGGATAAAACGAGATATCGGACTCCTGCTAGGGATAATAAACCTACGGGCACTATCCTGTACGAAGAACGAATCATTCGTAAGCAATGAAGTTATTTGGAAAAATAAGGACTACGCTGTCTAAATAATCCCAAGATGGAATGGTAAACGCAATCAGGATCGCCAGGGTTCCTGCCGATCGCGCTAAAGTAATAGATGTCGGATCTCTCGCGAACAGAAACGCCGAGGCTTCTGCCAACCACGATCGATCTAGGATGCGTATGTCATAGAGGCGCCGAAGTCTCTTCAACCATACGAATCTCAATAATAGATGCTGGATCTTTCGCAAACAGAAATGCCGAGGCTTCTGCCAATTACGATTGATCTAGGATGGTATGTCATAGAGGCGCCGAAGTCTCTACAACCATACGAATCTTAATAATAGATGCTGGATCTTTCGTAAACAGAAACGCCGAGGCTTCTGCCAATTACGATTGATCTAGGATGGTATGTCATAGAGGCGCCGAAGTCTCTACAACCATACGAATCTTAATAATAGATGCTGGATCTTTCGCAAACAGAAACGCCGAGGCTTCTGCCAATTACGATTGATCTAGGATGGTATGTCATAGAGGCGCCGAAGTCTCTGTAATCATACGAATCCTAAGCAAATATTTGGTGAAGAATGGAAATTTTAAGGGGCTTTCCGTACCCAAAGGTAACGAATATCAGTCAAAGTAGTGTTAAAGGCATTTAAAATGAATTAAAGGGAAAAGATCAGGGGCAAAAGTGGAATTTTATCTGAAGGGGCAAGGTTGGCCGCGTGGCCAAACACATGAATTTGCAATAGTGGCCGCGTGACCAAGACCGTTGAGTGGTCAGATCTCCTTCACGCGGATCGCTGATCTGACGGCTGGGGTTGCAAGGGCGAAAGTGGCCGCGTGGCCAAGGCTGCCGATGGGCTGACTCCTTGGTCACATCACCAGACACCTCCCCTTTTCTTCTTCTTTTCTTCTTTCTTCTTCTTCTTCTTCTTCCTTCCTCCATTGTTAACGAGTTAGAGAGAGAAAATTGGGTTTTTAGAGAGAGAAAGTTTGGATTTTGATAATCTTGGAGACTTCATTTCACATATCTCTTGAAGCTATGGCAGATTGGATCAATGAGGCGTTATTTAGGGATTTCCCGGGCCATAGTGGGTATATGATTCCACAACAAAAGCCACAAGGAGAGGGGCACGGTTATGCTCAGGGCACGGGAAATGTCGGGGTTGATCCAGGAGCGGGCTTTGAAGCGGCGCCCTTGATTCCACGGGGCGGCTTGAGACCACGAGCCGCGACTCGGAATTACCGCGATAATCTGCTGCGTTCTACGTTCGACCAAGATTACGATTTTTACATCGACTCTGAGCGTCATTGGTCGATGGGCTTCCGGAGACGCGGGAGGTAAATTTCGAATTTTCATTCCTCTCCTTCTTGCACATTTGTATGTTCTATGCACATAATATGAAATGCTAGAATAATGGAATGCTAGAATTTAAATTGCTAGAATTGTAAATTGCTAGAATGGTAACATACCTGTGCTGTGTTTACCTGCAGAGGATCAAGGCTCGTGGGTCCACAGTGACTGTGGGAAAACTGTGGGCGTCCCTGCCGGAGGGACCGGGCGGTTTGCGTGCTCGGATCGAGGCTATGGGCTTTGGCCCATTCTTTGACAGTGTCCGCATGGTCGGGGCTACCCTGAAGGTGGCAGCGGTGATAGAGGTGTGCCGGGAGTTCTGGTGGGATACCACCCATACCTTCCATTTCAGTTGGGGAGAGATTACCATCACGCCGACGGATTTCGCGGCCATCACAGGGTTGAGGTTTACTGGTACCCCTTTGCCTTTTGATGAGAGCTTGGCGGAGCGGCGGGACTATAGACAGGCTCTGCTGGGAGTCGATACCGACTTGGGAGGAGGTGTCAAGGGTTATGGAGTGGAGGCCGGGAAGGTGAATCGCTTGGTGGAGGTGGCTATTGAGGCCTTCAGTAGGGGGAATATGATTTGGATTGCTTGGTCCGGCTGTTCTTATGGTACAGCCTTTCGGATATTTTGTTTCCGAGTGGGGCTACCGTCTGCCGGTACTCACTGCTAGGGGCTCTTGTGGATTTGGACTTAGTCGGTGGGATTTCTTGGGGTGGAGCCGGTTTGGCTGAGATTTACCGGGCTTTGGACCATTGCTCGAGGGCTAGCTCGTCGGCCTTTGACGGGTTCCAGTTTGCCTTTGAGGTACGCTCTTGACTACCCTTTTTTTTATTTGTTGAGATCTTTGTTCTATCTTTTGGTCTGAAATGTCTTTTTTCATTGCATGCACAGGCTTGGGTGTATGAGATCTTCGGCGTCGCCCCTTTTCAGTTGGTGATGAGTGCCAACAAGGTTGTTCCCATCATGTCGTACTGGTGCAAGGGCAACAGGGCTCCTTCCCGCCGAAACCGGGATAGGAAGACGGTGGATGCTGCTGATCTGAGGAGGGTGTTCGCGATGTCTGAGCCTGTTGGGGTTAGATTTTACCCATGGAGCCCGGCCAATGAGGCTTCGGTGGGTCCCTATGTAGTGGATTTGACCGCTTCTAGGGTTCTGCTTGTGGGTCTCACCGGGGAGGCCATGTATCTTGGAGAGAGGGTGGTTTGTCAGCACAGGACTGGTGCGTTACCGTGGGCTCCTTATGACCCTCCTCGGAAGATGCTCCGTCCCGCGAGGTTGGCAACTTTCTTGGCTCCCACTCCGGCAGAGCATTACAGAGGGAGTGACGACTATGCCGGTTACGTGTGGACACGGCTGATCAGCCCTCAGGTTCGAGCTCGGATGCTATAGGGAGAGGGATCGAGCTCGGCTCGGTACGTTGGTCGGAGTCGGCCTTTGGTTGACATGCCCCTTCGCTCGAGTAGCGTGAGAGTGATGAGGGGCGGCCGGGAGGTGGAGCTTAGCTTGGAGCCGACTGATGCCGATCTTGTTGAGGAGACATTCATTCCTCCGCCCGACGCTGGGGTACGGCTTTGTGCTTTGTATTAGTCATGTTTGCACACACCTATTTCTTTTTGCATTGTAATCATTTGCCTTGGCTTCCCTTTCAGGTGACTCGGGAGGCATACATCCGTTAGGCTCGGCGGGAGAACGTGTTGATGCGCTTACTGAGGGAAGCGTACCATTCATGTACTTGTCAGAGGGACGACGTTGCGTCACCCCATCGTCGTGAGCGGTCTCCGAACGGCGCGGGTTCTTCTCACATTGGTGGTCGAGCGGTCCGGGGACGGAGTTCGGGTGCCGGTAGTTCTCGGGCCTTAGCGCGGCGTGGAGACACCACGGAGGAAGATTCTGATTAGGCGGGGTCCGTCTTTATTTCCTACACTGTTAGCTAGCAGAGAGCAGAGGGATATGTATGTATAGAACCAATGTATAAAATGCATGTATGTATATCATGTTTCTAAAATGCAAATTTATTGTGGGAGCCTACTTGTGCAAACTAGTTAATTTACAAATGTTCCTAATTTTATACAATGCATGAGCCGCGGAAAGGGGCAGGTACGTAGTTGCATGGATCCGTCACGGAGTGGAAGGAAACAAACCAGATTTCTGCATGGAGCGATGTTGGCCGCCTGGCCATGGCAAGGCGCGGAGCAAAGTTGGCCGCCTGGCCATGGCAAGATCTGGAGCAATGTTGGCCGCGTGGCCTAGGACGAAGTTGGCCGCCTGGCCAAGGACAATATCGGCCGCGGGGCCAAGGGCATATGTGGCCGCGTGGCCAAATCCTGCGCCGCCTCCGGTTTTCCTTTTCCTGGCAAGAATCGGGAGTTGTGTAGTATTTAATGGGAGTTTGTGTCCTATTCAACTTCGTACCAGCAGCTCTTTTGATCAATTTTGAGTTCCAATCATCAACTTGCTCTCCTTTTGTCATGGATCACAATGCAAGGCTTTCTAGACTTGAAAAAGGAGCTTTCATAACATCTTTGGAGAAGTGGGTTGCCAAGATATCCGGTCCTTGTCGTAGGAAATTTGAGAAGCGCTATGGGATCAAGTGTCTTTGGTCATTCTTGCACATGAACTCCAACACTAACCTCTTGCAAGCTTGCGGGAAGTTTTGGAACGACACTCTTCATGTTTTCAACTTTTCTTTTAATGAGATGGTACCCACTTATGAAGACATCAAGGCGCTTTGCGGTTGCGAAGGGAATGGTACACTTGCATTGCCCTTTGATTTTATTTCTTTGCATGACAAATTGATAGCCTTTGGTGTGCCTGCAGATGACCTTGGTAAGTATGCTAGAGGTGGCTATGTCGACCTTTCTTGGATGCCAAGGCACTTTATGCATGCGGATGTGACCTCGGACCGTTCTTTGGACCATCTTGCCTTGTGTTTATTTTCTTCTATTCTTTTCCCTTCCGAAGTCGGATGTGCTAGTGAGGGTTGTTTGACCATGGTGAATGTGGCTCGTTCGGGACATGACATTGTACCGGCCATCCTTGGGGAGCTTATTTGTGGGATTCCTCATCTTGCGGTTTATGGCGGGATGCTGTGCGGTAGTGATAGACTTTTGACCATGTGGTTGCAAGAAAGGCTCCGAGTGAACAAACCAGCGGTTTCTTCGGCGGTGACCCCATGGATGCACCGTATTAGAGGTATGGAGGAGAGGTTCGAGGGAATGACTCTCAAGGGTTGGGAGAGGTACTTGGCGGAGATGGTGACCGATGACATCAAGTGGGTGGTGCCCCATTGGCACATTAATTCCGTGAAGGAGAAGCAAGTGGGACTGTACATGATTATAGTTCCGTCATTTTCTGGGACCACTTTCTACTACCCCGCTAGAGTACTCCGTCAGTACGGTCTAGTGCAAACCATCCCCGAGGGTTGGGATGAGGAGAAGGCCCGTTTTCCTTTTGGCATACTTCATTTGGACGATAGCGCTTCGGTTCTCCTTTCTCAAATGTGGGGCGAGGCCGGTTTTTGCCATAGGACTCTCATCACACGTTCCAGCAACACCTACCTATCACGAGAGTATTTGGATTGGTTTATGGAGAGACTTGGGCAAACGGAGCAGACTCTAGAGACCCTGAGGGGTACTATTTTGGCATCCTGTGCTCCTAGTTGTTCGTTGAGGATGAAGGAGGCGATGGCTTATGAGAGGAAGAGGAGTCAGAGCATGGCTAATGGAGATGGAGCGGGGACTTCAAGGAAGAGAAAGGATGGAGAGACTCCTAGTGTCAAAGCAAAGGGGTTAGTGAATTTGAGAGGAGGTTTTGTGAGAACCCTAACAAGAAGAAGGTTCGCCGTGGTCAAAGCAAGAAAAAAGGGACCGAAGGCACGAGTGGCACTAAAGAGTAGTTCCGAGGATCCTTCCATAGTCGTTGCAAACACATTGTTTTTAATTTAGTTACTTTTGTTTTAGTTTCAATTTCAGAATAGGTTATTTATTCAAAAAGTATGTCAAGCTTAGACTCATCAAATAAGTGTTAACATGCAATGACTATGGAAATAAAAGTTTTTGCTTTCAGAAAATACAACTTCTATCTTTATTTGCTTGACAAGATTTGGATGTTTATTTGTTTTTTAGACCGCACCTTTTGAAAGGCTGCCTACGTTCCCCTTTTACAAATAGGACTAAGGGGCTCAGGTCACCGTAGTTCACTCCAGTCAGACTAGAATGATTTTAAAGAAAGGGAAGATAGAAGGGGGAATGCTCTAACTTTTGCCTAGACCGCCCTTGCGGGTTTTCGATCTAGCGAGCTTTGTACGCACCCTTATTTTGCATAGACCGCCCTTTGCGGGTTTTCAGTCCATCGGGCTTCTTTTTGCGTAGTAAACATTTTTTTTTTAAGAGGGGGAGTCTAGTCATAGTAGCGTCTGAGCTTGCTGAGGTTGACCGGTTCCTTGAACGGGTTGCCATCCAAATCTGCCATTCTGACTGCTCCTCCGGAGAAGATCTTCTGTACTACAAACGGCCCTACCCAAGTGGCGGCCCATTTCCCGAGGGGGTTGAATTTGTTGGGTAAGCGTGCTTTGAGCACCAAGTCTCCTTCCTTTATGTCAACGGGCTTGACCTTTTTATTGAAGGCTTTTGTCGTTCTCCTTTGGTAGGCCCGGATGTGTTCCATGGCCTTCAATCTGCGTTCGTCGAGTGTTGCCAACTGATCATAGCGACTACGAAGCCATTCTACCTCGTTCACTTGGTTCTCGAGCAAGATCCTCAAAGATGGCACCTCCAACTCAATAGGGAGCACTGCCTCCATGCCGTATGTCAAAGCGTAAGGGGTCTCTCCAGTAGCGGTGCGGACTGACGTTCTGTATCCCCAAAGTGCTAATGGTAACTTCTCGGGCCAATCCCGTCCTTGCGAAGCCATCTTGCGAATTATCTGCTCTATCGTCTTGTTGGCCGCCTCGACCGCGCCGTTAGTCTGTGGATAGTATGGGGAAGATTTCTTTCGTTCGATCTTGAATTCTACAAGCAAGCGAGCACACTCGGCTTCGAAATGACTGCCATTATCTGATATAATGAGGTTAGGAACCCCATACCGACACATGATGTTCTCTTTGATAAACTGTGCTACCTTCTTGGAATTCAGCACCTTATAAGACTGAGCTTCGACCCACTTTGTGAAGTAGTCGACCGCGACGAGGAGAATTCATGACCATTACTACCGGCTGGCGAGATCTTCCCAATAATGTCTATACCCCACGTGGCGAATGGCCAAGGCGTGGTGGAACTATACAATTCGTGTGGGGGGATGTGGTTGAGGTTGGAGCATACTTGGCACCTGTGACACCGTCGAACCCATTGAATACAGTCTGTCTCCATGGTAATCCAATAATAGCCCAGCCGAGTGATCTTCTGTCTAAGCATCCTTGCATTCATGTGGGGTCCGCACAACCCGTTGTGTACTTCTTCCATTATTGCTTCAGCTCTCTTGTTGTCGACACATAAGAGCAACAGACCATCGTAATGCCTCTTGTACAAAGTATCGTCTAACAGCACAAACTGCCCCGCCAACCTTTTGAGTGCTTGCAGACTCTTAGCCTTCACATCTCCGTCAAAGGACATCTCTCCGTGTTTAAGGAATTTGTAGATTTGGGCGTACCATTGATCTCCGTTTACCTCGGCATTGATCTGGATTTCACAGCAATAGGCGGGGTTCTCTCTTCGTCCAACCCTGAATGGTTTCACGGACCTTCCCTCTGGAATTTCAACTAATGAGGCCAATGTAGCTAGGGCATCCGCGAACCTGTTTCTGTCTCGTGGCAGGAAGTGGAAGGTAACTTCTTTGAACTGTGCTATCAACTCATCCATGTAACCTTGGTACCGCTGCAGGCAAGGATCAATAGTTTTCCATTTCTTCGCCGTTTGGTTAATAATCAAAGCAGAGTCTCCATACACTTCTAACTCTTTCACGTTGCGTTCTAGGGCGGCCTCCAATCCGGCTATACACGCCTCATACTCGGCGGCGTTGTTGGTTGCTGAAAAGTTCAGCTTGATGGCTATGGGAGTGTGCTCATCTTTGGGATCAATAAGTAGGAGTCCGACTCCATTCCCTCGTTTGTTTGCAGCTCCGTCAAAGAATAATTGCCACCTTTCTGCGACCTCAATTGCGAAGATGTCGTCGTCCAGGAACTCGGGGTCGGGTCCTCTTGTCTCGGTGCTTGGAGAGTCTGCGAGCTGATCGGCCATTGCCCTCCCCTTGATTGCTTTCCTCGGTACATAAGTAATGTCGAACTCTCCCAAGAACACTGACCATTTAGCGAGTCTCATAGACAGGGAGGGTTTATCAAACAGGTACTTGATAGGATCCATTTTCGAGACTAGTAAGATTGGATGGGATACCATGTAGTGCTTAAGCTTCGTCACCACCCATACTAGGCCTACGCAGGTCTTCTCGAGCGCGGAGTAATTGAGCTCGCTACCTTGTAACTTTCGGCTGACAAAGTACACTGCATTCTCAATCCGGGAATCTTTGGCTTCTTGCGCTAACATGGCTCCGACGGCGGTGTCTGTCACAGTTAAGTATAGTAGCAACGGCTTCTCCTTATGCGGCGGGCGCAGGATTGGGGTATTCACCAATATTGTTTGATCCTTTCGAAGGCTATCTGGCAGTCATGATCCCACTCCACACTGGCTGTTTTCTTCATTAACTTGAAAATTGGTTCGCAGATGGTGGTCAGCTGATTGATAAACCGACTGATGTATTGCAGGCGTCCCATGAACCCTTTTATCTCCGCCTCGGTACGGGGTGGCTTCATCTCCAGGATGGCTTGAATCTTCCTTGGGTCGGCTTCGATCCCATTCTCGGTGACCATGTAACCTAATACTTTCCCTCTACGAACTCCAAAGGTGCATTTTGCCGGGTTCAAACGCATGGCGTGCTCTCTCAACCTGTTGAAGAATTTTCTGAGATCTATCAAGTGTTGGCCCCCAGACCCTTTTGAATGTATAATCATGTCATCCACGTACACCTCAATCTCCTTGTGGATCATATCGTGGAATAAAGTCGTAACTGCCCGTTGGTAGGTAGCCCCAGCGTTCCTCAGCCCAAATGGCATAACAGTATAGCAAAAAGTCCCCCATGGGGTGGTGAAAGCTGTTTTTTCTTGGTCCTCCTCGGCCATCTTGATTTGGTTATAGCCGGCAAACCCATCTACAAACGACTTGAGCTCATAGTGGGCGGTCGCATCCACAAACATGTCGATATTCGGCAAGGGGAAGTCATCCTTTGGCGTAGCTTTGTTGAGATCCCAAAAATCCACACATACTCTGACTTTACCGTTGGATTTCTTGACAGTCACCAGATTTGATAACCAAGTTGGATATTCGATCACCCTGATGAAACCCACACGGAGTAGCTTCTCAATCTCTTCCTTCACTTGCAAAGACCATTCCGGCTTAATGCGGCGCAGTTTCTGCTTGACTGGCTTAGCGTCTGGTGCTGTCGGGATTCTGTGCTCTACGATCGAGTTGTCAAGCCCCGGCATGTCCTTATAAGACCATGCAAACACATCCACATATTCTTTGAGTAGCTCAATCAGTGCTTCCCTTTCGGCTCCGCTGAAGAAACTCCCAATCTGCGTTTCCTTAGGCTCGGCTTCGGTTCCCAAATTCACGCATGTTAACACCTCATCGGCAGCTTGGGCTCGAGATTCTTTTTGATTAATAACCTGTTCTGAGATCTCTTTAATGTATTCATCATTTAATGTGTCTGTGTCTGCCTCTTCTAATGAATCGTTATTAACTAAGTGTAAATCATTAGTTTGATTATTAGCCAATTTATCAGTTAAAAGAGTGACTATGGAGGGATACTCGGAAAGGTCGAGGGTTTCATTTATGGCAAAAGGGAAAATAGCGTTTGCAACAAGGTTATAGTCTTCAGACGTAAGGTCGTCAGACTTAGAGGAAGACTCAAACTCAAAATGTAAAACACTAGACTCTGGGGACGGGATTTTGGGTGAGTGACAGGAGATGCTGCAGGAGTGGCGACAGGAGAAGGAGTAAGCTCCAGTGTTCCCATCATAAATTCCGAGTAGCTATAGGTCCCCCAATGATGCACCAATTCTTGAGCTTGTCCCCCATGGGTACCACCAATGTCCTTGGTCCACCTTATCCTCAGAATCATCTCCAATGACGGCAACCATGTCTTCGTGCAGCCCCAGATTACCCATATGTTGAAGCAGATATTGGCCGTCCCACGTCTCAGTCAAACTTGGAGTTTCTGCGGCTTCTATTGCTGGCTTGTCAAGGGTTGCGGCTTCAGTTGATCTGCCAAGTCATCTGCAACCTTGGTGGAGTACTCATGCCTGATGGTTCTAACTCTGCCCGTGGCTTTGTCATATTCCATGTAAGTCAGCTTCATGTTGGACCGATCGAATTCCACATCTCTGAAAATCTCGAACCCTTTCTGCAACTTTCCGGCGTGGTCAATCCATGGCTCTGCGAACTCAAAACACGAAAACTCCTCGCCTTCCCTGATGAAGTAGCTATTCAGGGACAGGCGGTATGGCCGCATTTCAGGCTTTTTGTAGGGAAGCTTCATCTTTTTAAGCAAATCCATCCTTTGTTGCTCCATCTTGTCTTCAAGAGTAAGGGTGTACCCTAGACCGAACAACCCTCAATGATCAACCTCTTCAACCAATTCTGTGGGGCCTTGCAAGTTCTTACCTAGCCCCAGCCCCGGTATGAAGCCCATATTACGCAGTATCTTGACAACAGGTGCCACTTTATCCGTTGTTTTGGTGAGGTCGATGGTGCAGATCTGTGCTTGAGCCACTATTTCAAAACCGTTGAAGAGTCGGCTCTCTTCCCCATGCTGAATCTGTAAGACAGGAATGCCCTTGGTGTCCGTCCCTTGGGCAGTTACGAGATCACTGTAGATGATGGTCACTTCATTACCGGATTGAAACTTCACACACTGGTGCAGGGAAGATGGGACCGCGCCCGACTGATGTAACCATGGCCGGCCGAGGAGGAGTGAGAAGGTTACGGGGATGTCGATGACGTGGAAATCGGTTGGAAGGATCTTTGTTCCGATGGTAATGGGCAAGGTGACTTCGCCTATCACGGCGCGGCATGTAGAGTCATAAGCTTTGATGGTTTGCTTGGATGGGCGTAAATCAACACCATGAACGCCAACCACATCCATCATCCTTGAAGGCAGGATATTAATAGCAGAACCATTGTCAATGAATACACGGGGAATCTTCTTGCCATTTACTTCGACAGTGATGTATAAAGGCTCATTATGATCAACTCCGAACACTGGCTTGTCTAGTTCCGAGAAAGTGATGATGTTTCCATAGTGGATATTACCAATCATGTGGGTGACGTCCTCCGGGGTAATAGTGGATGGTACCATGGTGGCGGCGAGGTTTTGCTCGAGCATGAGGCGATGGGCTAGGGAGGAGGTGAGTAGGGACCATAGTGAAATATGGGCTAGGGTTTGTTTGAG
Source organism: Campanula takesimana (assembly GCA_026119855.1). NCBI lineage: Eukaryota > Viridiplantae > Streptophyta > Magnoliopsida > Asterales > Campanulaceae > Campanula > Campanula takesimana. Next base: position 42,852 of record JAOWBW010001017.1, read on the forward strand.
TTGAGTGAGGATAGGGTCTTCTTTGTCTAGGTCGGCTTGCTCGGGTTCCTTCCCAAAGACTTTCTTTGCACCCTTCGGGTCGGATTGGTACACTTGACCGGATCTCGTAAGGAGACAATCTTCTGCACGTAGCTCCTCCAAAGACAATGGCGAGTCATGACAAGGGAGCGAAACTTCGGTCTTTTCGGCCTCCTCGAAGATTTCGGCCCAAGAAAGAGGTTGAGAGGGCTTGGGACTCTCTTCCTCTAGACATTCGACTTCACTCACTAGTTCTTCTAAAGACAACAAGTAGCAAGAAGATTCTTTATTATTAGTCATTGAAATACAACCCATCTCATCACAGTCCGCCACAACAGGCTCGGCCGGATCAGTGATCTCACTAAGTTCTACCATGAGTACATTGCTAGCTACATAATCTCTAGGGTCTTCGACAACTCCCTTGTGGATGAGCTCTTGCACGGCCTTCTTGAGTTCAAAGCATTCTTCGGTAGTGTGACCGGTGCACTTGTGGTAGTGGCAAAACTTTGACAAATCGCAACCAAGGCGGGGAAGATGTCCTTCTAGTGGTTCGAGCATTTCTAACGTTACCAATGCCATGAAGATATCCACCATCGTGAGCCCTATCTTGTCAAAGGCATCCATGAGCTCTAGGATACTAATCTCGCATGTTTGCACCATATTCACCCCACCCCCATTGTTAGGAAGAGGGTTATTCACCACATTAGGACCCTTCGGCTTCTCAATCTTCTTGTCATTGATCAACCATTGTACTACACGCTTCAATTGAATACAACCATCCGTTGTGTGCCCGATGTGCTTGTGATACTTGCAGAACTTGGAGGCGTCCAAATCGGTTCTTGGGTAGGCGGGTTGGTAATTCTCTAAAGGCTTGATAAGACCCCTCTTGACTAACACGTCAAAGACTTTCCCCATGGGCATTCTAAAATCATCAAAGTGCTCCCTCTCTCTTTGCGGCGGAGCCCCATTCCTTGTTACGGCTTGAACATCTAACGGGACCTCTTTCTGGACCATATTCACTTGGCCGACGGCCTCCTTTCCACCCCTAGGAGGCGCAGGTGCAGTAGGAGCCTTGTAGCGGAAGGAGTTGTTGTTGTTGGTCTTTGGACTTTCCTTTGGTGGCACAATCCCAGTGAACCCTGCTTCGTACCTTACTCCGGCGTCAACCATTTCCCCAAATCAGGGAAGTAACCATTACCTATAGCTGCTTTCATCTCCGGTAGCAAGCACTTGTAGAAAATCTGTTTCTGTTCCTTCGCTTTTGGTGGGTATTGGACCTCGCACAACCGATGATTCCACCTCTTGTAAAATCATAATAGCCTCGCCGGGCTTTTGCATAGTATTCTCAAGGTCGGTTCGATTCACATGCCAATCCAAGTTAGCTTGATACTTCTCACAGAAAATGGCACTGACTTGATCCCACGTTTGCCTCTCGCTTGGTTCTAGCCCCAAGAACCAACGCAGAGCTATGCCATCCAAAGTGCTATGAAATACGCGAGCCATTTGTTCGTTGGTGCAGTCACGAGCCCTCATGGCCAACACATAACTATCCAAATGAGTCTTAGGACACGAGTCACCATGAAACATTGCCACCTTAGGCATCTTGAAATCCTTGGGGAGAGCCCCTACTTGGCTAGGGTTGATTGTCTTGGTAGTCGGTGCACTTTGCTTATCCACGGTCTCGATCAACTTTCGCATTTGCTCTTGCATGGCCATAACCACAGGGTGATTGGAGATGTCGGGGATAGTTTCTGACAGAATGACGGGAGGAGTAGTGGAAGCAGTAGCAGCGGCCATCCCAATACTCAGAGGCAACGAGGGTGCGGGTAGTTTGCTAGCGGAGAGGTAGCCACAAGCATTTCAGGGGAAGGTTCATAGACAGCCTTGTTCTTGCTCATGGTAGTGAAACCTTGTTGGGTGTAGAGAGAAGGAGGTGGAACATTGCGGTAGCTTGGGAATGGGAAGGCAGTAGCATTGGTGTTGGGGGACAGTTGGTATTGACCTCTTCATCCTCGACATAAATGAAATTCTCCCCATCGGGCACCAGTTTAGTCCCCTTTTGTTGAATGTGACCCTTCAACTGTTGGCTCTGGTCTTCTAGCATCTTGTTGCTTTCCTCGAGATTCCTGATCTTGGCTTCGAGGCCGGCGAGGAAGTTCTGGAGGCTTGGGGGAATACCGTTGAGAGTAGCCTCAGTGTTGAGCTCGGCGGCACTGGCAGGAGGAGCAGAGGCTGAAGCTGAAGCGGGAGTTGACATTGCTGATGACGAGACTGAGAACGTGGACGGAGTAGAAGCTTCACGTTGTAGTCGACCACCCGAACAGATCCAAACTTGCTTTGCTGAAAGGTTGGAGGGCAATGGAGCTTTAGGAGAAGGGGAATGCTCATGCAAAGTATATTTTAATTTACAAAAACATACATTATTTACATCCTAATTGGTTGGAAGGGGTACCCCTTTTTCGCAACTAGTTAGAAGACTACGATCAGTGGAGGCCATCATTACGTCTATAGACCCCTCGTTTTTCACCTGCATTGCACACCCCAAACGGACAATTGGGCGAGGGTCCTATAGGGCAAGCGGCTTCCACCAACCATCGGATCCTACGACTAACCCTTCCTTAAAGGCATTTAACGTGATGTCTATGTTGCATCCTACGCAAGTTAATGATGAGCGGAGATCTTGACAATAAACACTCATCTCACCATGGCACGTCCCTTGTAGGGAAATCACTTTTTTGTGCACTTTCTCTCAAAGATCTCGATTCATCGTTGACTTGGGGATGACTCGACATAGACAGCATGTTAATTGACTATTAAGAAAAAGCTAGCCAAACCAACCGGTCAAAACCTAGGTGTGTTACCTATACTAGTGTGGGTTGACACGGGTTAGGTAAAAGGTTCCCACCGTATACGGTGAGTGGAATAGACGAGTGACTCGAAAAGAGTGCGGCAGTAGCACACAAATTCCTGCACATCGAATACTCCGGGTAATGGGGACCTGTGCAGTGCTGACACGGACTGTGGTAGTGTGTGGCAAGAAACTAATTCTTTTTAAGGAGAAAAGAGAGAAGCTTTTGATGTTAGGATGATGCAATGCAATGCATGAGAGAGGAGAGAGAGCCATGTACAGGGGAGCATAGCAGAGTTTTGTTTGACCCTAATACAAAGCGAAGATAACAAGGGTACAAGGTACAAGGTATATACAAAGTACAAGTATCGACAAAGTACAAGTATTAACATTGCGGGGTGTGCGGGTGCATGTGTGAACATGGCAAGTATGTGAGATGCATGTATAAACATGGCAAGTGTGTGCAGGGTGCATGGAAAGTGTGTGAGGTGCATGTGTAACATGGCAAGTGTGAGGTGCACGTGTAAACATGGCAGTCTGTGCATGCGTTAAACATGGAAAGTGTGTGCATGTGTAAACATGGTGAAGTGTGAGGTGCATGTGAGAACATGGCAAAGTGTAAGGTGCATGTGAGAACATGGCAAAGTGTAAGGTGCATGTGAGAACATGGCAAACATCATGATATGAACGAAAGTTAGACCCACTAAGTTTGAAAAAGTTTCAAAGCAGTCCCCAGCGGAGTCGCCACTGTGAATACCCCTTTCCGATGAAGCGACGCATGGGAAGTATCTTGTGATTATTTTTATTTACAAAGGGAATATTCTTAACGACATTAAAATTATGAGAGTCGCCACGCCGTTTTAATTAAAGCCAAAACATTGAAAAAAGCATGTTTAATGGGTTCGGGGGTCAAATTACAACAAGAGAAGAATATTGAACGCTATCACTCATATTGCCCGAATTGATCGGTCTTTCTATCATGATGAATGTGTTAGTAGTGTGTTAGTGATTTAGACCGGATCCGAAGATTGCCTACGTTCCTCTCAATGTGAGAAGCTCAGGTCAGCGTAGTTCGCAGAGAATTAGAATAGGCAGAAGAATCGGATTATGCATAATGAGGGGGAATTACCTAAAGATTAGGGTTTAGAAGTAGTTCCTAGATCATCCTCGGGTTGATGAACCCTCGATCATCATCGGCTATGAAATAACACGTAATTATGAAGATCGCAACCCTAAATATAGCATAAATAAGGTTTTAATCTATGAACACGAAGAACATGCGAAGAACATATATGAACGTATTAATAAACATGCAAAGCATACGAAGAAACTATGAATAAACATGTAAGAACATGAATATAAAAGATCTACATTAAGAATAATGCAAGAACATGAAGAAAAAGTTAGAAAACTTACCTATGTTGGCAAGAAATAAACCTTGGATCTTCTTGAGTGTTTGAATGTTAATTAGAGAGCAAAATATTGTTTAAGAACTCCAAAATTCGTACTTAGAGCTCTCAAAATCGGACCTTTAAACCAATAGCATGGAGTGATTTATATAGTAAACTGAGGGAGAGATCTGACGGTCCAGATCATCCAGCGCAAGGTTGGCCGCCTGGCCATGGTTGAAGCCGGTGACAATAGTGGCCGCGTGGCCAAGATCAACGCGGAGCAAGGTTGGCCGCGTGGCCAAGTCTGCAGGCTGACTTGATTCTTAAGCTAGGGTTTCTGCATGGTTTTAAGGAAACTATTTGCTACCTAATTGATAGATTTTGCCATAAATGAGATATTTTGGGAATCCGGACAGTCTTTGCAAGGTTTCTAATTCCTATAAAGTCCTTGTATTTTTGGGAAGTCCTAATAACTCATTTTCAGGTCGGGTACTAACACCGGGAGGTTGCCTACG
>JAOWBW010001017.1:47723-108622 GCA_026119855.1 Campanula takesimana
GGGTTTGATAGATAGAAACAGGGAGATAACGGTTACTTTTTTTAATAAAAAGAAATGAGTATTTGAATTGATGATTGATTGAGAGAGAGGGTGGATTTTAAAGAGGTAAGATTCAACTGAAGGTAAGTTGAAAAGATACGCCCTTAAAATAAGGAAATAGGCGGCGCGGGTAGATGATGACTCATCACAAAAGTAATGTTGCTACAGTAACTTCTCTTCTTTTTACAACTCGCAGAAGACTTAATTGCAAGGAAAGGTTATATATAACAATATATTCCTTATTCCTTTATTAAATTTTGATAGGATTTTGATCAAATTCAACAGTAATTTGACTGGTCAAGCGGCAAATTTAATTCCATATCAAATCACATTGGAATTGCAACTTTGAGGTCTACTATCATCATTGTATCTAGAACATTAATTCTCGAGATAAAATAATGATGCAAAATCTTTTTATATAAGGTTATTGTTGGTGAATATGTGATCACATCAACAATATTCAGATAAAAGTTTGCATATTGAGCAAGATAGTAGACCTTGTTCTTCACATATCACAAAAAATGGGTAGACTAACAAGTATTTTAGTCCAAGCAAGATGTCCAATGTTGTGAAAAACTTAAGTTAGGGAGGAGAGTGAAGAGGAAGTGAATAAAGTTGATGAGAAGTTTTTTTTAGAGAGTTTAGGGAGTATCAAGATCAAGATAAAGCAGATTGGGAGCAACAAGTTGACCAAATTCCCTGATAATCCAAGGAAGAAGGTGGAGTTGTTGGAGAGATCAATCAAGAAGGAAATGTGGATGCATAGCAGGGATGACTTCATCAAGGAAGAGAGGAAGAGGCTTAAGATAGGGGAAGCTGTGGAGAAAGTGGTGTGACAAGGGCAAGGCCAAGGTGACTGGAATTCAAGAAGATAAAAGACCTCACAAATCCTTGTTTGAGCTTTTGCAGATGGAAGAGAGGGATAGATTTAGTGATTGGAGATAAGGGAGTGAGAGGTGAGGGAAAAGGAGATAATTGTGAAGGTAGCTCCTATACAAAAGACCAGCTCCTTTTCGTTGTTGTCAAGCAAGTATTTTGCTTGCTAAAGCCCTTTCAAGTCAGCTATCAAGCATGATGACAGCTTTAGGTCAGATGAGCCCTATGTGAATAGTGAGAGCCACAACTCTTCTGGACTTTAAGCTTTATATCACCACTTGAGGACATGCCTGAGCCTCAAGAGATAGTGAATGGTGGCCTAGACCTGTGTGGCCATCTTCAAAGCAGTCAGTCTTCTGTGGTGGTTCTTGGAGGTGGAATAGCACTCATATGATGGAAAGGAGTGGTGAATCTAGGCAGCCGTTAGAGAGACCTCATATGGAGGTGAGAAGGAGGGAAGATACTTTAGTGAGTGCTCATTATAGTTGGAGTGGAGAAATCAGTAGCAGAGTAGGTTGTTATCATGAAGATAGTAGACCTGGTGGAGAGGTCTGCTATCTTGACCAAGTGGAGCAAATGATGTATTTTCAGCTCCTTTTTGTATTTAGGAGTAAGGTAGCCCTAGGATGGAACCTTTTTGATGTACTACTCCCTTTGTACTCCACCATGTTCTATGAAAGTTCCTTTTTATTTAGATGGTATATTCAACATTCCCATATTTGCTCTTAAATATTCAAACCTTTGTTCATCCAATGCTTTTTTAAGAATATCAGCAAGTTGATTTTAGTTCACACATGAGATAATCAAATATCCCTCTTTTCAACACGATCTCTTATAAAATGGTGCCTTCAATATGTTTTGTCTTTCAGTGCTGAACTGGATTTTCAGTCATGGCTATTGTACTTGTCTTATCACAGAAAATGGAATATGATCTTGATAAATTCCAAAGTCCTTAAGTTGATTTCTGAGATACAAAATTTGTGAACAACAAAGCCCAGCAGCAACATATTCTGCTTCTGCAGTAGATGTAGAAACTAAGGTTTGCTTTTTGCTACACAACTTATAATTCTTGAACCAAGAAACAGACAACCTACCGCTAGTGGATTTTATATCCAAATTACATCGAACATAGTCTGAATCAGTGTAACCAATAAGAGATAAAGGAGATTCTTTAGGGTAGCAAAATTCCATAATCAAGAGTCCCTTTGAGATATCTTAGAATCCTTTTAACTGCAGCTAAGTGTGATTCTTTGGGATCAGCTTGAAATCTTGCACATAAGAAAATACTAAACATAATGTTAGGTCTTGATGTTGTGACATATAAAAGAGATCCAATATAGCTTCTGTACAAGGTTGATTCACACATTGGCCTTCAGGATCAACATGCAGTTTTGCAGTTGTTGATAGATGAGTTTTGGCTATGGACACATTCTGCATATCAAACTTCTTCAACATATCTCTTGTATATTTTCCTTGATTGATGAAAATTCCATTGGGCAACTGCTTGACTTGCAGTCCAAAAAGAATGTTAGCTCTCCTATCATGCTCATTTCAAATTTTTCTTGCATAATTGACTCAAATTCTTTACACAGATTATCATTAGTTGAACCAAAGATAATATCATCCACATAAATTTGAATGAGTAAAATATCTTGGTTGGATTTTTTAATGAACAAGGTTTTATCAATGTGGCCTTTTGTGAATCCCTTTTCAAGTAGAAATTAGACAGTGTCTCATACCAAGCTCCAGGGGCTTATTTTAGTTCATACAATTTTTTATCCAACTTATAAACATGATCTGAGAATTTTGGGAATTCAAACCCAGGTGGTGTAGATACCCCGGGAACCACGGCTTTGCTAGAGCGGTAAATTACCTAGGATGTCTAATTGATGATTTTAAGACTGCGTTTTAGAGGAACGCGAGAAAACCTAAGAAAATAGCCTTTTTTATGATTACGAAACCAAAGATTCTTAAGATGAGGGGTTCGGGGGTAGGTGACAGAGTGGGAAGTACTTAAACACCCACTCCGCCCCGCTTACGTGGGTCTTGCTACTTTTGGTGTTCTAATACTAAAAAGAAAAGTCCTTCAATTATTAATGTAAGAGTGCTAACAATTACAATGGAAAGAAAGGGGAAAATTAAAAGGAAATAAAAGAGAATTGTTTTTATTTATTAATTTATGATAAAAGATTACATGTAACAATTATGCCAAACTATTACATGAAGTAATGAAATGAAAATTAAGTGGTGGATTTGGAATGTTGGGATAACCTGGCCAAACTTCAATAGTGAAGTGGCCTTTTGGTTGTATCCCTTTTTATGGAGATTGCATACACATTAAAGATGAAGAGTTAATAAAAAGATTTTAACAAGAGATAAAATAAAGATAAGATTAAAAGTTTATAAGAGAATGAACATTGTACCTTGTGCTTGAATGGGGAAGAACCAAATTATCTATAGTGACCACTCTTTGAAAATAGATTTTATGTGTTTTAAAGTGTTTTGATTCAAGAATTCTTCCTCTTTTTGTTAAGAGAGTGAAAAGAAAAGTCCCCCTTTCAATGATGGATTGGAGGGTTTTTATAGGTGTTAGGTAAGGTCTTTGTGGTCACAAAGATGGCCCTTCCCCGGATCAAGCCAAGGCATAATGGCCTTGGGGGTACAAATCAGAAAAGGAGGGAAATTTGGCAAAATCTGGGATCCTGGAGGTGGAAGCGCGCACCTCCGCCCCCTCCCCCCAATGGGAGGCGCGAGCATCCCATAAAGAGTGTGGAGGAGCGCTCCTCCCATCTTCAGGAAATCCAAATTTCAGCCCAAAAGTTAACCCGTTATGCAGTTAAGTCCCAAAAACTAACGAGATCAGTCAGAAAATTAACGAATACCACGAAAGTCAATGAAAAACAAGTGACACAAAGACTCAAGGTTGACTTTGTCACTTAGTCAAATCCAAGACTAACGGAGTAAGTCGAGAACTTAACGAAAAATAACGAAAGTTAACGAAAAGTAACAAAACTTATAGAAAAGAGGAACACAAAGAGTGTGTATGCAATCGGGACATGAGAGGTCCAAGGCGGGGTGTCTACAGAGCTCCTCAGCGACATGGATTGCGAAGCAAAATGCGTCGACGAAAGAAAGACAACCACCGAGGACATCGACAAGAGAAAACAAAGACTCAATAAAACAGAATTAAAATTTGCGAAGGATAGGGGTGCGCTCCCTGTGTGAGCGGCTTTATTGATATAGAAAGGATATGGCGGGATCCGTTTTGCTGAAGCGGGATCCGTTTATTGAAGCGGGATTCATTTGCTGATGCGAGATTCGTTGCTGAAGCGGGATCCGTTTGCTGGTGCGGGATCCGTTTGCTGGTGCGGGATCCATTGCTGATTACGGGATATGTTTGCTGATTGCGGATCCGTTTGCTGAATGTGGGATCCATTTACTGAATTCGGGATCCGTTTGCTGGTGCGGGATCCGTTTGCTGGTGCGGGATCCGTTTGCTGATTGCGGGATCCGTTTGCTGAATGCGGGATCCGTTTGCTGATGCGGGATACGTTTGCTGATGCGGGATACGTTTGCTGAATGTGGGATCCGTTTGCTGATGCGGGATCCGTTTGCTGAATGTGGGATCCGTTTGCTGATGCGGGATCCGTTTGCTGAATGGGGATCCGTTTGCTGAATGCGGGATCCGTTTGCTGACGCGGGATCCGTTTGCTGACGCGGGATCCGTTTGCTGATGGCGGATCACTTTTTGCTGGGGATGAAGTGCCTTGAGTTGCAGATGCTTTGACCTTGTGGTGGTACTGTTAAGTGTGTGCTTTGTAGGTATATGTGCTTGTGCATGAAGTGTGAGATTGAGCGAAATCGTGCTTGTGGTGTGATGTGATTTTGAAGCACTTTTGCATGAGGGAGAAGTAAAGTGATTTTGTGTGTGAAGTGTATTTGAAAGCAGAGATTTACTTGAGAGAGATGAATGATGGCCATTACCTTCACTTACCATTGCTGCTTGATTGGGGATGGATTGCTGAAGGATGTTGATGCTTTTGATGAAGAATGTCCATGCTTTGGATGGAGAATGATGATGTTGATGGTGATGAATTGTTCTTGCCTTTGAAGGAGTGTCGGCGAGATGGTATTCTGGATGGTGGGTTGGTCGTGCCAAAAGGCTGCCTACGTATCCCTTGAAAGGAATCAGACCAGCGTAGTTCAAGGATGGTGGAGAACGCTGGGGAAGAATGCTAGGAGCAAGGCAAAATAAAGCACGAACTTTTGCACATAGAAAAAGAAAAAGAAAAATCCTTTTGTCGTATTTTTTTTTAGCTAGTTTTGTGGGTGAACCATTTAACCATTGTGTGTTTCCAAAGCCAACCCAAGATCAAGTCATGTTCGGTCGTCGAATCCGGATTGCCTCGCTTTGAATTCTGTCGTCGTTGCCATGGTGGTCCAACCAAATTGATGTCTAGCCCAAGATATGTGTCAATTGGGTTTTCAAAGACTTTCGATGCTGAGATAAGGGGTTGTTGATAGCCTATAATAAATCGCCTTTTGATGTGACGAGAGCAAGCCCAAGATAAGATTATTAATACCAAGCTTCGGGAGATCGCTAATCCCAAATGTCATGTGGGCTTCGAGATGGCGGGATGTGAAGACCTTTCGATGTGAAGCCTCAAATCGGCTTAGCTTTGTATTGAGAGCGGATGCCACATCGGGTAGGACTCTTGAAGGTGATCTCCTTCTTTCTCTTGCTTGGAGATGGATGGCCCTTTTTGTGATTGATACCCAAATGGCGGAAGGTCCATGTTGAAAATGTAGTATGTCTTCGGGAGACGTCTCGTGGGAGATGGTGATGTTATTGCAGATGATAAGGTCTTGGTGTGATAAAGTCTCGAACGGTATGTTTGCTCGTGTCTTCTTGAGTTGAACCGACGGAGATCTTCGGATGCAGCCTGTGCTTTTGATCTTGGAAAAGGGGGTGCTGTATTGTAGAAAATTGGGATTGGCCGTAACTCTGCTTATAGAGTTAACATATTGGCATTGCCCGCTATAACTCAGCCGGGTGAGTCTAGCATATTGAATCTTTTTCCTTTCTCTAAGACTTCCTTCAGAATCTTGCTGTGAGTTCTAACAAGAATCGTCAAATTCATTCATATCATCGGAGCCTTCATTTAAAACCAAGAGGCCCTTTTGACTGGAAGTGTTGAGGGACCATTAAATTTGATCCCTTTCATGGAGTCATAATACTACTCCCAAATTGCATTCCTCAGATACCACTGCCCAAAAAGCTTGTTAATTACGAAGCCCCAATATTGCCCTTTGCTTATATCACTGTAATGCCGTAGCCCAAAAGATTAGTAGATTGCGAAGCCCCTTGAGACCTTTCGGTATAGAGCTTCAAATGTTGTTGGGGACATTGAAGTGAATTGCTCTTGCCAAGGGAGCCTTTAAGACTTGACCGTAGCCCCTAGAGTGCCATCCGAGTACGGGCACACATGACAAGAGGGATTTTTGACATCCCTTTTGAGAGACTTTGAGGATAGTCTCACACATCTTTCTCAAGCATAGCCCCTGGGCTTATTGATTGTCAAATGAAGCAAAAGAAGCCCTTGTTCTTGAGTCACATAGCCCTTAGGGCGTCACCATTTGTTGAGCAAAGCAAGAGTGACTCATCCTCGTGCGAGGGAACAAATATGAGAGGACATGGCAAGAGCTACTCCATTTCTCGGAGCCTTTCGGCGTACTTTAGAAGCACATACTTGCAGAAGCTTTGAAAACTGAGACACATGTTGTTGCTATTTGCTGCCCATGCCAATTGACTAGCTAGGGATTATTTGCCCAACCTCGTGCCCTTTTATGATGGCTCATTCTCAGATGGGCTTGGTTACACGGGGCCTTCTTTCATGAACCAAAAAATGCACACTGCTGGAGAATGATGCCGATAACCCAAGACAACCTTGATGTTGCCATATCTTGTCGAGCCTTTTGCAATCCAAAGTTGACTCGGTGGGGAATTGATTTGTTGAGGAGATCCAATGTAGAGCTTGTGTGGTTGTCTTCCTTAGAGGCCGGAGATCTCATTTCTCTTTCCTTTCTCTCTCTCACTGTCTCATTTTTTTTATGACGCACCCTATTTTTTTACCTAGACCGCCCTTTTGGGTTTTCAATCTAGCGGGCATCTCTTTTACGTCTTCTTTTTTGACTCGATTAATGAGGAAGTGTGCATTGACTCTGGCTGAGGAGATAAGACATGTGATTTTACGGTGAAGACCTTTTGTCACTAAAGATGAGTGACATTGACTCGACTAGGGAAGTGTCCCTAGTATTGACTTCATGTATAATTTGTTGAATGACTCACGATGGCAAGTAAGTCATTAAGAGAGAAGAGAAGGAAAGCCCCAATTTGATTGCAAGAAATGGGAGTATACAGAAAGAATAGAAGCCCTAGACTCGATAAGGAACGGAAAGTGATTCCAAATCTAGGAAAGTTGTTCAATCTTGAGGTGATTAATTCATTGGCAAATGAATCGTACAAAGATGTCTTGACAAGTTCGAGATGAAGGCCGATCACCATAATGCGCTAGGGCTAAACATATCTTCTTTCTTGCATGAGACCGGACCCGAAGGTTGCCTATGTTCCTCCAGTGAAGAGGTCAGGTCACCGTAGTTCTTGTGTATGCTCCATTCGTCGAGATGGTTGTTGCTTCGTCCTCTGGTGGAATGATGCTGATCTTGTACTTCTTTGATTGAGGGATTTTTTTTTTTTTTTTGCTCTAACTTTTGCCTAGGTTGATTGAGGATTTCAACCTAGCGAGCTTTTTTTTTTTTTTTTTTTTTTTTATTTTAAATCCCCTTTTGAAAACTTTGCTTGATTTCTCCATGTTGTTGCTCCTTGATGTCTTGGCTTTTTCTTCGTCGTTGATGTCGTCGTCGTCGATGTTTAACCTCTAGGCGTTCAGTGATAGCCTTCGTTCTAAATGTGTTTAGACATTTTTTTCATCATTTTACCAAGAATTTAAATTGAACAACTTGGAGGAGTGTATGAGGACAAGAACGACTTTTATTTGATAATAAGACTCGACATTGAACATGGGACGAGAGAGAAAACTTTAATGAACACTAAAGAGGACTTTGACTCTTTTTTTATTCCTATTACTAGGTAGAGGAAAGACAAACGGAGATTGTTGCTGTAGTCCCTATTGTCGTTGTTGCCTTCCTTGCGGCATGATCTCTTGTTGAGACCCTATTTCAAATCTGAGCCCCTTCCTTGATGAGTTCTTGCATGTTCTCACTCTCTAACTGTTGTTCTTCAACACGGTAAACTCACATTGTCAATCAAGTCTTGGATGATGTTGCGGATGGAGAAGCAATCCTCGGTGAGGTGACCACTGCATAGGTGATAGTCACACCACTTGTGGTGGGCATGGTTTTGACGCAATGGTTGTGGTTGCTTGTACCCTTGGAGAGGAGAAATTTGTCCCTTTGCTGTGAGATCTTCATAGGCCTTGGTGACGGTCATACCTTGGAGGGGAGTGTAGACACGGTCGTTGGTAGAACCTTCGTGACTTTTGAGAGGCGAGCCACTTAAACATGCCTTACCGTTGACCTTTGCCTTGTTGTCGGTGAACTCCCGTAAACGGGCCTTAAGTTCGGACACTTCTTCCTTATGAATTCTCCTCTCGAGATCAAGACGGGCTTGCCATAAATCATCCTTGCGGCGGGTATCCTCGACAAGTCTATCCATTTGTTCCCCCATGGCTTTTATTATGTTGAAGAGCCTTTCGTGAACACGGAAGTATTCTCACCCTTGTTGTTGTTGCTGTTGGAAACCATGGACCTATTGAGAGAACACGGTCGATATCTAGGTTGGCCCCCACAAACATTTTTGAGTAAAATAATAAACCCACAAACAAAGGAAAAAGACTTAACCACATAAGAAAAATGACTCTTTTTTTATTATTTATTTTACAAAAGTCGGAAAGGACGTGATCCTTTTTGGGGTTTCTAGAAAAATAGTGGAATCGTTACATAGTATATAGACCCTCTTCCTCGTGGTCCCATATACTCATCGGATTCACCACGCTTGTGGAATCCTACATGTGTCAGGATTAAACTAAATTAATGTAGTAAAGCATACATGCGGGGACAGATTTTTATTTTCGTCCATAATAACCACTTGGGGACGGAGTTTTATTCGTCCAAAACAACAAGTGGCATGCTTGATTTGAAGACATTAGTTTAGGGAAATCTCGGCACATGAAACCGACTTGAGTCACGGAGTGTTAGACCCTAACTAGAATGTGTGGTTTTGTGCTCGGCTAAAGAGAGGCTTAAAGGGTCACCCCGGCATGTAGTCGTGAACTACGCCACGGGCTGAGGTTTACCGCTTCAGAAGAGTCAAGAGTCGAGTGGAGCTTGAAACTTCCTAGGACGGGCCTCGACGGGTTTGGGGTTGGACTTGTGCGACTCGATAGTGAGCAGTTGATAAGAATTGTGCGCGTAGTTTGTGAGGTCTAACAAGTGAAAATATTTTTTTTCAAAGGAAATAAAAAAAAAAACAAATAAGCACATAATTTACAACTTTCGAATCACCCGTGTGAGCGATAAAAATGAATAAACAAAAGTAAAAGGGGGTGTATGCAGGCCCGGTGCACAACACTGTCAAAACTGCCCATTCTGTTCACTGTTCTGTTTACTGTTTTGTTCTGGAAAATGGCCCAGAATGCGCGCGACTCAGGGCAGTGACGTGGGAAGCGCGCGCATTCTCCATGAATGTGGGAGGCGCGCGCATCTGGGGTACATGTCAGAATGTCAGAGAAACCGCGGACTCAGGGGATTGCCCTGGTCCCAAATTATGTAAATTTCCCCTGCAGAAAACTTGTTATCATAGAAATATGAAATTTGAAGGACAAGAAGGAAGGTGGACGATTCTGGTAATAAGGGTCGGACGCGCGCTCTTTAGGCCAAGAAGGCCGGAGGCGCGCGCTTCCTACCCTTTTTACCAGAATGCCCAGAAAACAGATATAAGAACACTAAAAGCCAGAGAATGCAAGTTTAACCCTCTATGTCCCCAGCGGAGTCGCCACTGTAGATACCTCGGGGAACCACGGCTTGGCTAGAGCGGTGAATTACCTAGGATGTCTAATTGATTTTAAGAGTCGCCACCCGCGTTTTAGAGGAACGCGAGAAAACTTAAGAAAATAGACTTTTTTATTGATTACGAAACAAAGATTCTTGAGATGAGGGGTTCGGGGGTTAGGTGACGGAGTGGGAAGTACTTAAACACCCACTCAGCCCCGCTTACGCGGGTCTTGATACATTTGGTGTTCTAATACATAAAAGAAAAGTCCTTCAATTATTAATGTAAGAAGTGCTAACAATTACAATGGAAAGAAAGGGGAAAATTCAAAGGAAAAATAAAAGAGAATGTTGTTATTTATTAATTTATGCTAAAAGATTACATGAACAATTATGCCAAACAATTACATGAAGAAATGAAATGAAAATTAAAGTGGAATTTGGAATGTTGGGATGTAACCTGGCCAAACTTCAATAGTGAAGTGGCCTTTTGGTTGTATCCATTTTATGGAGATTGCATACACATTAAAGATGAAGAGTGTAATAAAAAAAATTTAACAAGGAGATAAAATAAAGATAAGATTAAAAGTTTATAAGAGAATGAACATTGTACCTTGTGCTTGAATGGGGAAGAACCAAATTGTCTATAGTGACCACTCTTTGAAAATGGATTGTATGTGTTTTAAAGTGTTTTTGATTCAAGAATTCTTCCTCTTTTTGTAAGAGAGTGAAAGAAAAGTCCCCCTTTCAATGATGGATTGGAGGGGTTTTTATAGGTGTTAGGTAAGGTCTTTGTGGTAACAAAGATGGCCCTTCCCCGGATCAAGCCAAGGCATAATGGCCTTGGGGGTTACAAATCAGAAAAGGAGGGAACTTTGGCAAAGTCTGGGATTCTGGAGGTGGGAAGCGCGCACCTCCGCCCCCCCTATGGGAGGCGTGAGCATCCAATAAAAGAGGGCGGAGGCGCGCTCCTCCATCTTCATGAAATCCAAATTTAGCCTAAAAGTTAACCCCGTTATGCAGTTAAGTCCCAAAACTAACGAGATCAGACAGAAACTTAACGAACACCACGAAAGTCAACGAAAAACAAGTGAAACAAAGAATCAAGGTTGACTTTGTCACTTAGTCAAATCCAAGACTAACGGAGTAAGTCGAGAACTTAAAGGAAAATAACGAAAGTTAACGAAAAGTAACAAAACTTAATAGAAAAGAGGAAAACAAAGAGTGTGTATGCAATCGGGACATGAGAGGTCGAAGGCAGGGTGTCTACAGGTGGCTGTGTAAAAACACTTCTCATGTAAAATCCATTCAAAAATGCACTTTTTACATCCATCTGATATACAGTCATATTCTTGGATGATGAATAGGCAAGAAAAGCCTAATTGCTTCAAGTCTTGCCACTGGAGGCAATGGTCTGATCATAGTTAATTCCCTCTTCTTGTCTATAGCCTTGAGATACCAATCTTGCTTTGTTTCTTACCACAGTACCATCTTCATTCATTTTGTTTCTAAACACCCATCTAGTTCCAATTACAGTTTGATTTTTGGGTTTAGGGGCAAGTTTCCAGACTTTGTTCCTTTCAAAATGTTCTAGTTCTTCTTCCATTGCTTCTATCCAATCTGCATCAAGCAGAGCTTCATTAATCTTCTTTGGTTCTAATTGGGATATGAAGGCACTATACAACGCTTCATTTTCAAAGTTTGATCTGGTTTGAACTCCTCTTAAAATATCACCAATGACTAATGACTCAAGATGGTCATTGTTGAAATTTCTGGATATGGGAAGATCAATGTATATGTTGGACACATGAATATGGGATCTGGGTGGATTAGGAATTGATGGTTCTTGAGGGGAAGAACTTGGTTCACAGTTGTTCTCAGTTCTGTCTTCAGTGGTGGGTCTATTATCAATAGCAGTCTACTATCATTAGCAGGTCTACTATCATCAGTAGGTCTACTATCAGTAGAGTGAAAAGGATTAGTGAAAGGTGTTTCAGACTGAATAACTGGTGGTGAAGCTTGATTATCATTGATTTTGAGATTGCTGAAGGGTGGAAAGGTTTCAGAAGAGCTTTTGGGTAGATTATAAGGAAGATAGTCGAGTTGATCATTTTTGGAATTTTGAGAGGTAATGGGTGAGGGTTCAGGCAGAGAGTCAAAATTTCCAAGAGTTTCATCAAACTTGTTGGTATTCAAATCCAAAGCACTGGGAGATTCATCAAACTCAACATGTATGGATTCTTCAACTACCATTCTTCTTCTATTGTAGACTCTGTATACCTTCCTAGTTGCAGAATAGCCAAGGAATATTCCTTCATCACTTTTAGACTCAAATTTGTCTAAATTATTTTTCCCATTATTGTGAATGAAACATTTACTTCCAAAAGCATGAAAGTATGAAATTGTTGGAGTTCTTTCATTCCATAATTCATAGGGAGTCTTCATATGATACTTGTTTTATCAATGTCTTATTTTGAACATAGACTGCAGTTGTGACAGCTTCTCCCCAAAAGTATTTTGGAAGATTGTTTTCAGATAACATAGTCCTAGCAGCTTCACAAATGGTTCTGTTCTTTCTCTCAGCAACTCCATTTTTGTTGGGGAGTTCTGGGAGCAGAAAAGTTATGATTTATCCCTTGTTGATTACAGTATTTTTCAATTCCAGTATTCTCAAATTCAGTACCATGATCTGACCTTATTCTGACAATCTTGCTATTTTTGAAATTCTGAATTTGATTGAAGAATTTGATCAAATGTCCAAGAGTTTCTGACTTAGATTCTAAAAGAATGATCCAAGTGAATCTTGTGTAATCATCAACTACCACGAGAGAGTATCTTTTTCCTCCAAGACTTCTAGTTCTGATTGATCCAAATAAGTCCATATGAATGAGTTCAATAGGTCTTTAGGTGTCCAGTCTGTTTTTGCCTTTAAAAGAAGTCTTTTGTTTCTTTCCACACTGACAAGCATTGCATAGCTTATCCTTTTTTAAGGATATTTTTGGAAGTCCTTTGACCAGATTTGAGGATGCAAGTTTGGCTATGCTTTTGAGATTTAGGTGGGCCAATCTTTTATGCTAAAGCCATGCTAAATCTGACTGATTGTATGATAGCAGACATAGGGCAATAGAGGATTGGGACACTTCAAGGGATATACAATAGACATTTCCTTTTCTAAATCTAATAAGAATTGTTTCCCTTTTTGAATTCTTCACTTGACACAAATCATGAGAACATATAACATGAAATCCTTTGTCACAGATTTGACTAATGCTAATCAAGTTATGCTTTAGACCTTCTACAATGGACATATTTGACGGAATAATGATTTTTGTAACCAAATCTGTATGCCCTTTGACTTTGGCTTGTGAATTGTCTCCAAAAATAACATTTGGGCCATCTTTTGAAATGAAGTTCTGAAGCCATTGCTTATTGAAGGTCATATGTCTACTGCAACCACTATCTAGTTACCAAACTCCTTTATTTAAATCCTACAAAACAAAAATAAAGAAAAATAAACATGGTCCCATTTTGAATCTGGGTCCAGGGGGTTAGACAGCCTTAGGGACCCAAAGTTTCACAATTTTCTTAGGAGGGGTATTGTTCTTTGGGACATAAGGTTTTTGGTTAAGAGAGTTTAGGTAAGACAGGATTTGGTACATGTAAGGTGTCATTCTGAATTATTGGTGGTAGTGGTGGTTGTGATGAGGATGAGGATTATATGAGTTGCGTGAAGCATGAGCTTTAGGGAACCTTGAAGTGCTGTAATTGTGTTCTTTTCTTCCTTTGTTTCTCCTTTGGTAGGTCTGCTGTCTTCTAGAGTAGCCTTGGTAGGTCTACTGTCTTTTAGGATAGCCTTGGTAGGTCTGCTGTCTTCTGTTGTACTGACTTGTATGGTTGTTTTTACAAGCCTGGGGGTGCTTTGGAGCATTTGAGAGAACAATTTTGTTTTCTGAGATTGCTTTTTGACCATTGCTACTGGAGGCTTGATCATGATAGCAGACCTCCTTTATCTTTCCTTGAGCCTTATATACATCTTGTTTTGTTTGAACATGATAGATGGGCTTTTTGATTGTCTTGTCTCCCATCTTTACAAGAAGCATTTTCTCAAGTTTTCTTTCACCCTCAAGTAGTTTGTATTCTATCACAGTTGGATTGTTTGCACCTAATCCAGTTTTGTCACATGGATGCCTTGAGTGTATGAGTAATGTGACATTGCTAAACTTGATTTGTTCCAAGATTCAATTTTTATTTTGAATGCTTGGTTCTCATCATTTAGTGCCTCTATTCTGAGGTTAAGTTCCTTTAGTTGACTGCTAATGTGGAGGTGATTGTTTCTTGCATTGAAGACATCAGCATAAAGGTCTACTATCTCATCTGCTTGCTTTTTATTCAGATTTTTGAAGAGTGAGGTTTTGGGTTTCAAGAAGGGTATTTTTGATTTTAAGGCTATCTAACTCCTTAGAAAATTGTAAATTTTCAGTTATCAAGGCCCTAAGACTTGATTCTTCTTTCTTTCTCTGAATAAACAAAGTACATGCTAAATTTTTGAGTCCTTCAAGGTCAAGGGAATTAAAGTCACTAACCTCTTTTAGTTCTTCTGCAGCCGCAAGAGCTTCAAGCTCTTCTTCACTTTCTGAATCATCTTCTTCATTTTCCATGAAACATATCATAGGTTCCATGTCATCATCTGAGTCTTAGGAGTTACTTTCATCATCACTGAATTTTGATAGGTCTGCTATCATGACATGTTCCTTCTTTCCATCATTTTTGGCTTTAGCACAATTGTAGCAGTTACACCTTGAGCTGTGTATGATTTCTTTGGAGTATGAAAGCTTCTTTTGAGATGAAAAGTTTCTTGATTTTCTAGGCTCAGGGCACTCTTGTGAATAGTGTCCTATCTTTTCACAGTTGTAGCAAGTGACTTCCTTTTTCTCAGTTTGATCTTGACTTGAGGTGGATGCATTGTTCTTCTTGTCAAACATTCTTTTTTGATGTTTTATAGCATTCTTAACAGCTATGGATATCAGGCTTGGAATGTCTTTCTGTGTTAAAGGTTTGACTTCTTGTTTTTGGGAGAGATTGACTTTTTGAATTGCATTACAGATTAGGGAGTCAATATCATGTTGTGAGTAGGTTTTTGGAACTTCTTGTGCTGCTAAAGCTATGGTGTGAGCATTAGCTAGAGATGATGCAATGGTGGGTAATTTGACAGTCCCTTCAAGTTCATATGCTTCTAATTTCCTAAAGTATTGTTCACCAATAATGGTTGGCCATTCAACACCTTCCCTTATAGGTAATGCTAATTTTTCATATTCTTGAGGGAGACTTGAAAAGATTTTCAAGCATAGGTCTTGCTGGTCCAATTTCTTGCCATGGTCTGACACTTGTCTAATGAGATCTTCAAATCTGTCTTTGGCAGCACTAACTCTTTCACCATGGGCATTGTCAAGTGCCTTAATAAGTTATATAAGTTTTGTGCTTTGACACACACTGTTGGCATGATTTTAGAAGAGAAAATTTCAAATGATCCACAATCATCAACATATGAAATGTCTCTCTCATTATTTCTTCTTGGTTGAGGCATGATGTTAATGCTTCTGGATTCTTCACAAGATGTTAATCTTGAAGACACTTAAGTCTTTTAGAAACCAGCTTTGGTACCAATTGAAAGAACCTGTGACACTTATGCACTTAAACAAGTAAACAATTAGTTCACAAGAGGTCTACTATCTTGGTAGGACAGGTCGACTATCTTGAGGTGCAGTGTGTGAATGTTAAGTTATGCAGCGGAATAATGTATAAATAAAAGGAAGAAATAAATGAGTAAACAACAAGTGATTAGTGGGTGATCAAGTGTAAGAGAGAGAGAGAGAGAGAGAGAGTCAAACACAATAATATAACGTGGTTCAGAGAAATGAAACCCTCCTATATCCATGCCTCACTGTCCTCAACAGTGAAGAAGCAATCAACTATAATCCTTCATCAAGTAATTACAATAAATTGCAGGAAAGCCTAATTAGCCTTACTAACTAAGCTTGTACTTGTTGCAAAGTACAGAAAAAGAAAAAGAAAAAAGGTTTCACAAAAGTGAAATTTGGTGATCTCTTGTTTGCTCTAAATTAGCTAGATGAGATCTCTATGTATTCTAATCTATTTATCATAGATTTATAAGTGTATGTGCGCTTTGACAATATGTTCTTTGCTTAAAAGATTTTTGCAGATTAAAATTGGCAAGAAGAAGTGTTGAAGATTTGTGCCTCAGTATGTGAGACTTCTATTTATAGATCTGCATCTTGTATCCATTGGAATGCAACGGTCTTGAGCTTCTTGGGCTTGTAAAAAGTAGGTATTCTATCATTGACTGGAACAGTGCTTATGAACAGTGTCAAAGTCAGTTTGACTTTGACTGACTTGCTGAGCTGGCACAAGTTTGACTGGGAAGACCACAAGGGATGAGGTCTGCTATCTTGGTGAGGTCTACTGTCTTGCTATTGCTGAGAAGATGAAGATAGTAGACCTTGATTTAGCGAAATTACTTTGTAGCAGTCTTTTGTATCAATGATTGAGAGGTCTTTGTTGATGTTCCTTTTGTATAAAGCTTGTATGATTCGTTTGAATTTGAATTGATCTTCTTTTGGGCTTAGTTATTTGTCAAAACACTTGTTTAGAAACTAGGGTTCTAACACCATTGACAAACCAGAGAATTCGCATGGCCGCTAACAAGTTTGTAGGGTGTGGTTGATGCATGAACTAGCCCACATGATTAACTGAGAATGTAATATCTGGCCGAGTCAATGTAAGATATTGCAGTCCGCCAACAAGACTTCCAAATATGGTAAGATCAGGGAGCAAATCACCATCATGACTAGATAAGCGGGAATGAGATATCGTGAGCGTGGAAGAAGGCTTGCAACCAGTCATATATAGATATTGTTCTTACCAAGTTAAGTCCTTTACCTTTTATAACATCACATTGTATCCCTAGTCATCATAAAAATATCAACAGAGCTCATAATGGCAAGAACAATAAAGAATCTTTGCAGGCGCGGAGCTAAATCATCGTACAGCCCAAGATCTCCTTAAAGGCTTTGCAATTATTATGATTGTATGGATTACTATCAATTTGATTATTTTTTTTACTTGCTCGACATAAGATTTAAGGAATAACAGTGTTATATCGTTCTTATCATTAGTAAGCAGTGGTAAGTTAAGTTTTTCACATCGTTAGTAAGCGGAGGTGTCTTACATTTATGAGTTGAGTGAAAAAGGTTAATAAGTATTTTTACACAGATAATAATGTTTCTATTAACTATCTTTTGAGCCTTCTCTTACAAAATGGATGGAATATTAATGGTAAAGAAAGTAGAAGGCAAATTGATGCAAAATTGAGTTGTCCGTCAAAATAATTGAAACTATAAAAACTGAGGGACCAAAAAGTTATTTCATTCTTACAAGATTGTTACGTTAGCAGATCAATTGATATAATTGGTAAATGACAATGAAATACTGGTAAACAGTAAATCGTAACAAGCGATTCTCAACTCTAATTTCAAACAACATTCAAATTTAAAAGGCGTCTAAATAATTGTTGAAATGCCATGAACAACAGTCGCGTAGAAATCTTCCAAATGGCTAGTTGTGTTGTTCCTATAACTAGCCTCAGATATTGATTTGAATAAATAGCGTGCATTAATCTCCTCCATCATCACACATCTTCCGTTAATTTTCCTTTCCCTTCATTGTGTACAAACACTATCTCATACATGAAGATTCCTTAGATTGGTCCAAGGCTGGGTCTTCTATTGAAAGAGATTGTTTTTGGCAAAAAAGGTTGGTTTTCAAAAGAAATTGTTATCCTGAAAGGCCCTGTTTAACTTAATGAACAGATTAATTAAAACTTGGACAGCTAACTGTTTGAGGTTAGCTGTTGAGAAATAAATAAATAAAATAAATGTGCAGCGGAATATAAATAAATAAATGAATGAAAGGACAAAGTGTAGTGTGTGTGAAAGTGTATGGACAAGAGTGTACACAGTATTTTTAAAGTGGTTCAGAGGCAAACCCTTCTCTTACAGCCACCCACACTGTTAGAACAGTGAGACCAATTCACTATAATATTCTCTACAATTAGAGTTACAAGAATTGATAAGGAAAGTTCCTTTAAACCCCCTCTACTTAATTGACACTTCAATTAAGTTTGCTTCTTTCAAAGCTAAAAGGAAAAGAAAACAGACAAATAATCACAAGTGTTTACAAAAAGAAAAGTTAGCTTGGCTGAAAGCTGGCTGTGTGTGGGTTGTAACTGGGTGCAAAGAGGTACAATATTTGCAGGGGTCTATGCAAATATTTAGGACTGCAAACAGAATGTTGTAAGGCTACAAAGGTTTTCAAATAGTGTAAGGTTGTAAAAAGGTTGAAGAGGGTCACTTGACAACATGCCAGTATACCCCTATATATATGGGAGGGCATATAGCCGTTGGGGGATAAAGGTACAGGAGTAGCCATTTGGGGAACCAAAGGTACAGAGGAATAAATGGTTTGTCTTTGACTGAGTTGACTAAAGCATTTGTTTCTTCTTTGTAGGTTGTCAAGGAAGGGGAGAGTGTATTCACACTTTATCAAGCTTCAATATGAGTTATTCTAATGTTTGGAAACATTGGAATAATCGTTCTTCAAGGGTCTGATGACGTGGAGTTAGTTGTTGAAGAAGACACTACTCTTAGCTGTTGAGACAGGGGTGCTTAGCTGTTGGGGATTTAAACCATTTGCTGTTGAAGCTTGTTTGAATTAGCATCTTGATAATTTATTGGAGTGTGAGGGAGTTTGTAATATGTAGTTCTTCAGTTTGATAGATGTATATATGATAGGTGGATCATGAAATGACTTGGCTGTTTTACTTGAATGGTAATAGGACAGCTTAGCTGTTGAGGATTGTTTTGGGATGCCTGTGTTCAGGTCTTTGTATATATCATATAATCAATGGATTGATTATTTATTTATCAAAACATATTTATTATGATTAATTGTGAGTTAAACATAGTGAGGTACTAACAATTTCCCCCTTTTTGATAAATAAATAAAGGTTTTGATAATGTACCTGCAATCACAAGTGCTAAGGGAATAGAAAACCAATGAAGAGAAATTCTTCTTGATAATATTTCTTGGGAAACAAAATGTTAATGCAAACTAAAAGTACTAAAGGGAAATAATAAAAAAAATAAGACAGGAAATTAAGAATTTGTTCTGAACAGCTATTCAAAACAAAAAAACAAACTAACTGAGTTTAACCTATACTAGGCATTCTATCTGTTTACAACAGCTTTCTTCTCTTGTAAGAGTGCAGCTCTTCTTACTGGATCATTTCTTCTGTAGAACCATTCATTGTTCCAGTCAAGACCCATCATATAGTTGTACTGGAAGTGTTGATCTTGTCTGGCCACGAACTGATTTTTGGTGAGGACTGGTTGGTTGTAGAGAAGCCTTGGACCAATCCAAGCTTGCAGTTGCTGAGGAGTCATGGTCTCATCATAAGGTGAAACCCCCATTTGGTATTCCTTGTAAAGAAAGGCAGGTCTCTTTTTGGTGAATTTGGGAGGCTGACCAGCAAGAGGGGCTTGGAAGTAGGAGAAAATAGAAGTTTGTGAAGGTCTAGGAGGCATGGGTTGGCTGCTGGGAGGAGGAGGAGGAGGGAAAGTTGTTGGGGTTAGCTGTTCAGGAGAAGGAGGAATTGGATTCTCACCTCTTTGAAGGATGAACTCAGATACATTGTTAAGCTTTTTGAGAATGGCAGATTTGAGTTGTTTGATGAGGCTGGCTGACAATTGGTTGAATTCAGTGAAGGTGAGATGATATGGAGGGGTGTATTTGGGGATACACGGAAGAGATTGGGAAGAGATTTTTGACAATAAGTCCCATTATGCAGCTCTTCTTGGAAAACGGAGTCCAAAAGATGGACTGGGCATATTGAATGCATAGAGCATACACAAGGGAGGGAGGGGTGTAGAGGCATTCTTAAAGTTTCTCAGAAACAAGATGGCAAAAGAAAAATTCCTATTCTGGAAGAGTTGAAAGAGTGATGGGATTGGGCAGTTTAGGAGCATTAAAAAAGAAGCAGTATTGGGTTGAGATTCTGAACTGTTTCCATTCTTCATAGGCATGGAACAATTGACCCCTAATGTTTCTAACATGAATGCTCATATGGGTTCTGGTCATATCCCAAGGGTTGGAAATATTACGATGGTTAAGAAGAGGAGGAAGGTGAGGAAGAGAAGCAAACTTTTTGTGAGCTTCAAGGACAGCTGTGACTGAAAAGTCAATGTCACAATCTAAGGCCCAGAAGCTAGGATTTTGCAAGGAAGTGTCTGGATCAATTTGAGAGAGATGAGGAGATTTAGATGGAGGGTTAGCTATTGAGGCAGGTTTGGGAGTAGATGATCCACCTTGACCTTGGAATTTCCTAGCTTCTCTAATCCTCATGAAATTAAAGGCCTTGAGAGCCTCATCCATAGAAAATTTACTAGAAAGCTGCTCAAAAAGGGTTGATATATCCTCATCAGACAGATTAGACACAGACTTATCTTTGATAAACTCAATGATTTGAGGGTTGAGAATAGGAATGACAGTAGGTTGATCAAGAAATATAGAAGGAGGGGATGCTTGAGTTTGAAAGGAAGGAGGAAGTTGAGTCTCAGCTGTTGGGATGAACTCATGAATAGGAGAGTTCCCCCTTTACCTGAAAGGGATGTCTGGATTAGGTGAGTTCCCCCTTAAGGTTTCAACAGGAGAGATGGTTTGAGAAGTAAGATCAAGAATTCCTTCAATGACAGCAACATGATCTAAACTAGAAATAAAATTGGGAGAGGGAGGAGAGGGAGATCTCACACGTCTCCTTTTTACTATGAATTGACCAGTAGAGGAAGATGAAGATGTTACCTTGTCAGTTGGATTAACTGACTTAGCTGCTGGGATATCCTGCTTAGCTGTTGGCATAGCTTGCTCAGCTATTGGCACAACTTGTTTAGGTGGTCCTTGACCTTGCTTGGATTTTCTGATCTCTTCAATTTGTTGTTGAAGAGATAGCTGGATGTCAAAATCTTCTTCATCAATCTCCATTACACCACTAGAGCTACTTGCTTTCTTAACCTCAGATTCTCCTTCACTCACTGTTGCTTCATCATCAACAAACAACTTGCTCTGAGTTTTGTGAGCAGGTTTGATCACTTCAAATTCAGCAGTGGTGTTCTCATGACTAGTGGGAGGAGTGCTTGAGTCACTTTTTGTTGATTGAGAAGAGGAACTGGATGTTGAAGATGAGGATTAGGGTGGTTCATCAATCTTCCTCTTGCCTGTCATTTTAACAGCTATGGCTTTCCTTCTTGTAGAGGACTTAGCTGTTCCTCTAGTGGCCATTCTGGTTGCTGGAGCTTCATCAGGTCCAGGCTTAGCTGTTGGGACCTTCTTGGTTGACTTAGTTGTTCCCTCTTTAGAACCTTTTAGAGGGATTGTCTTCTTTTCAATCTTTTTGGAGATACTTAGGGGAACAAGTGCAAGCCACTTAGTGTTGAGAATGGCTGGAAGGTCTCCAAGTTTCTTTGCGAAAATTCCACTTATGAACCTAAACAGGTTTGGTTTGGTGGATCTCACATAGGGTTTGTAGAGAGATTGGGCAGAGGCTAGATTGAAGTTCTCAAGCATGAATGTACACCAATTGATTTTTCTCCTAATGAGACCAAGGGCAATTTTCCATTCTGAAGAGCTCAATTGGTCTAAAGATGACTGCTTGCCACACATTCCTTTAATCACCACATCACTTAGGGATGAATTGTTGATGGACAGGTTTCTCTTCAAGATGGGTTTGTTCTTGACAGAGTCATAGACAATGTCTTCTTGATTGGTGAACTGCTTGTAGAGGGCACTAAATGTTGCATCCAACTTATTGTTCCAAATGTTCGTCAAAAGGCTGGGATGATTTGAAATAGCATAAGTTGTATGCACATCTTCAGGCTTGATGATGATTGTGACATTTTAGAAGACACAACAAATAGAACTATCCTTGAGCCTAGTTCCAACTCAATATACCTCCAAACAAGCATTCTAAATAATTGGATTTTGAGCGGTTAACATGGTAAGAAGGCCACTGTTTTCTAGTATTTATTTGATATAGGTTCCTACTTCACTTTCAAAGAAGTCATTTTCGATGTAGTAACCATGTGATTCTTCAGGGAGAGGCATTGATTTTCAAAGAAGTGAGCAATAAAAAAAACAAAGGATTAGGGTTTGGAGCAGAGTATTCGAATTGGAGAGATTGAATGATTTTCGTAGGGAATTCACTGTTTGGATTTTATAAAGAGGTAGAGATAATAGGAAGATCATGGTTAAGAGGTAGGGGCAACGGTTATAATTAGGAAGAGAGGAGATGTGGGGGTTTAAAGATAGCCGTTAAGGTGATGAGACGGTTATCCTCTTTTACTGTTCAAGTGAACAGTAAATAGAATAGAAGTAAATGATATATCATTTATTTTCAGAAATAGTGGGCGGCTATTTAAGGAAAGTAAGGTGCTAAATATAACATAACATACTACAAAATTAATATTGACCATCACATCTTAGAATTGCCACCTTTTTGTACCAATAGTACAGATTTGGTGGTCAAATCAGTTGATATTTTGGACCTAAATTAAAATTCAACAGCTAAGTCTATAACCATACTCTAATATGGACTGACATAAATTCCTTGTGTATATAAGGAATATGAACTTAGGTGATGAATACACACTAAGTTCATTCTCTTTAGTCTTAGCTGTTGAGGGCATACTTAGTTCAATTCTTGAAAATAGGGAGATTGTCATCTAAGTTTAGTCCTAAAAAGATGGCTCGG
This sequence comes from Campanula takesimana, assembly GCA_026119855.1. Lineage (NCBI taxonomy): Eukaryota > Viridiplantae > Streptophyta > Magnoliopsida > Asterales > Campanulaceae > Campanula > Campanula takesimana. The sequence continues at coordinate 70,585 of JAOWBW010001017.1, forward strand.
ACAGCTAAAAAGTTAATCTTTTCAGTCCCTGTAGGAGAAGAGACTAAGAGAGAAAGGTTTGAGAGAGAGTACACGTCATACACTATACAGAGTGATCATCAGTTGCATGAGGAAGTTGAACAGCTTCCTCTTGATCACCCTCTTAAGTATAGGGAGATAAGAGATAGGGAGAAGAGAAAAAGAGATTGGGAGTGTGAAAAGGAGGCAATAGAAAGGTTTGAAAGGGAGAGATTGGCTCAACTTAGAAAAGTTAAGGGAAATCAAGTGTTGAGGCCCTTTACATTGAGGGAGCTGATGAGTCAAGAGGATAGCTTAGTTGTTCAGGCCAAAAAGGTTCTTGTTGCTGAACAGCTAAGGGTTTATGCCCCAGTGACAAGGGATTCTTTGTCCATCAGCATGGCTGTACTAGAGCGAGGGGGTGACAATTTTCATGGGGTTCAGCAATCTCCATCAACTACTCACACTCAACTGTTTAGGCAGTATTTGAGGTGTTGTAGTCATGTTCAAGTCAAGGAAGAGGATAATGGAGGTCCTTCTTCCCATATGGCAATGATAGCTGCTGAGAGCATGCAGACCTCAGGAACCTTTAGCTTTGTGTCTCCCTTGAGTGATTTCCCACCCTATGATGCTGTGGAGGAGTGGTGTCCAAGAACCATGGGTCCACCTCTTCAGCATTCAGTTTCTTTCATTGATCCTATTATGGAGAGGCATCTAGTATGGTTGGAAAGATATTTGGGGAAACAGATCTTGTAAGAAGGAGATGTTTTTGAACAGCTAAGATAGTTAGTTAGCTGTTGGGAAAGTTTTTGTAATTTTTGTTTTGGAGAAGAATTTTGAGGAGGGAAGGCTACCAAGTTCCACAGGAGTAGTGGTGTTTAAGTAGAAGTATTAAGTTATATGATGTAGACAGGCCATCATATAATTGTCCTTGAATAGAGATCTGTTTAGGTTAGCTGTTGGGAAAGTGTAAAACAGCTAACCATATCTTTGTACTTCTTTAAAGTTTATGAAATGAATTTTTTCAGTTAATCCCTTTTACTTAGGCAAGTTAATCATCCTAACATTTCTCTCAAAAGTTCAAACCTTTTTTCATCCATAGCTTTAGTTAGTATATCAGAGACATTATCCTCAGTACCAACTTTGGATAAGTTAATATTTCCCTTTTCAACATGATCTCTAATGAAGTGATGTCTGACTTCAATGTGTTTGGTTTTAGAGTGTTGAACAGGATTCTCAGTCATAGCTATTGTACTTGAATTATCACAAAATATGGGAATATTAGTGATATTCATACCAAAGTCTTGAAGTTGACTTTTAAAGTACAATATTTGGGAACAGCAGAGACCAGCTGCAACATATTCAGCCGCAGCTGTTGAGGTTTCAACTGATGTTTACTTTTTGCTAGACCAAGACACAATTCTTGATCCAATGAATTGACATCCACCACTTGTTGACATTCTGTCCAGATTGCATCCAGCATAATCTGAGTCAGTAAAGCCAATTAGTGAGAATGGAGATTCATTAGGATACCACAAGCCATAGTCAGGGGTTCCTTTTAAATATCTCAAGATCCTTTTAATAGCAGCAAGGTGAGATTCTTTAGGATTGGCTTGGAACATTGCACAAATACATACACTGAACATGATGTCAGGTCTAGATGCAGTAACATATAGGAGAGATCCTATACAGCTTCTGTATAGTGTTTGATCAACACTTTGACCATCAGTGTCAGCATAAAGTTTGGTTGTGGTAGACATGGGTGTCTTAGCTGTTGAGGCATTCTGCATATGAAACTTCTTTATCATGTCTCTTGTGTACTTAGCTTGGTTAATGAAGATCCCATCCTTCATTAGTTTGACTTGAAGACTTAAGAAGTAGGTTAGTTCTCCAATCATACTCATTTCAAACTGTTTTTGCATAAGATCTCCAAATTCTTTGCAAAGGTCCTCATTTGATGATCCAAAGATAAGATCATCAATATAGACCTGAATGAGTAGGGTGTCATCTCCATACTTTTTGATGAACAGGGTGTTGTCAATATGACCTTTTGTAAATCCTTTATTGAGAAAGAAATTAGACAAAGTGTCATACCAAGCTCTAGGTGCTTGTTTCAGGCCATACAAGGCTTTGTCCAACTTGTATACATGGTCTGGGAATTTAGGATGTTCAAATCCAGGAGGTTGAGCAACAAACACTTGTTCATTAAGTACTCCATTCAGGAATGCACCCTTGACATCCATTTGGAATACTTTCATCTTCTTAAAAAATGCAAAGGCTAGGAATAGTCTTATGGCTTCAAGTCTTGCTACAGGGGCAAAAGTTTCATTATAGTCTATTCCTTCTTCTTGTATGTATCCCTGAGCAACAATTCTTGCTTTGTTTCTCACTACAGTACCATCTTCACTCATTTTATTTCTAAATACCCATCTGGTGCCTATGAAAGTTTGATTTTTGGGTTTTGGAACAAGTTTCCATACTTTATTCCTTTCAAACTGTTCAAGTTCTTCTTCCATGGCCTTTATCCAGTCTGCATCTTGAAGGGCTTCATGGATCTTTTTGGGTTCCATTTGAGAAATGAAGGCACTCATGAAGATATCATAGTGAGGAATGCCTTCAGGAATGGTTTCTTTTAGGATAGGAATGGTAATGACAAGGTTCTCATCATTGACAATGGGGATTGGAGTGGAGATTTGAGAAGGGATAATTTGACAGCTAACCGTTTCATCTTAGCTATTAGGAAGAGGAAAGCTGTTGGGAGTGGGTAAGCTGTTGGGAGTATCTTTGGGCAGAACATAAGGAAGAATAGAGTTGTTTTCATTTGTGGATGAGGGATTGTTGATTGTTGGATATGTTTATGGAAGGTTAATAGAATTTCCAATGCTTTCATCAAAATCACATAAGTCAGTGTTGCTTTGATCATTGTTTTCATCAAAGTCAACATGAATTGATTTTTCTACAACCAGTCTTCTCTTGTTGTATACTCTGTAGGCTTTGCTAGTGTTGGAGTAACCAAGAAAGATTCCTTCATCACTCTTGGAATCAAACTTATCTAGGTTATTCTTCCCATTGTTGTGAATGTAACATTTGCTCCTAAATCCATGAAAGTAGGATATGGTAGGAACCTTTCAATTCCACAACTCATATGGGGTCTTCATATGATACTTGTTGATAAGAGTTTTGTTCAGTACATAAACAGCAGTAGTTATAACTTCACCCCAAAAGTATTTAGGAAGATTGTGTTCAGACATCATTGCTCTTGCTGCTTCACAAATGGTCCTATTCTTTCTTTCTGCAACTCTATTCTATTAAGGAGTTTTTGGAGCTGAAAAGTTGTGATCAATCCCTATTTGATTGCAATAGGTTTCAACTCCTGTATTTTCAAACTCAGTTCCATGATCAGACCTTATTTTCTTAATGGACAAGCCTTTAAAGTTCTGAACTTTGTTGAACAGCTGAGTGAGATTATGAAGGGTATCACTTTTGGATTCAAGAAGGTTGATCCAAGTGAATCTTGTGTAGTCATCAACAACTACAAGGGAGTATCTCTTTCTACCTAAAGATCTGGTTCTAATGGGACCAAATAAGTCCATATGAAGGAGATCAAGAGGTTTGGATGTGTCCAGTCTTGTTTTTGCAGAAAAAGAGGTCTTCTTTTGTTTTCCACACTAACAGGCTTTGCACAGCTTGTCCTTCTTGAAAGGTTTTTTGGGGAGACCTTTAACAATGTTAGAGATGGACAATTTTGAAATGGTTTTGAGGTTCAGATGAGCAAGTCTTTTATGCCATAGCCAAGACATATCTGATTGGCTGTAGGATAATAGACAATAAGCAGTAGAGGTTTAGACAACTTCAAGGTAGAGGTAGTAGAGGTTCTTTTTTCTAACTCCAGTTAGAATAACCTTGTTGTTCTTGTCTTTGATTTGTCACTGGTCCTTTGTGCAGATAACATGATAACCTTTATCACAAATTTGACTAATGCTTATCAAATTGTGCTTAAGGCCTTCAACATAAGATACATCTGTAAAGATGATCTCCTTGGTCACTAGGTTGCCTGATCCTTTGACTCTTGCTTGAGAATTGTCACCAAAGGTAACATTGGGACCATTCTTTGGTGTTAGCTATTGGAGCCATTCCTTATTATAGGTCATGTGTCTGCTACATCCACTATCTAAGTACCAGATTCCTTTATTGGATTCCTACAAAACAAAATTAAAAATTATGGTACCCTTTATTCTTTTTTGGCTAAAGGATTAGACTTTCTTTGGTACCCTAGCCTTGCCACCTGATCTTCTTTTGAAGAACTGGTTAAGGGTGTTATAGTAGGACATGATTTGTATCATGTAGGGCGTCAATGTGAAGGGTTAAGGGGAGTTATATGGGTGTCCATTGTTGTAAGGGCTTTGATTTCTGTAGTTTAGTTGATGAAAGTGAGATTGCTGTCTGGGGTTTTGTGATTTTTAAGATGATCTAGGAGAGGAATTTTGGGACTTATAAGCATGGCTTTTCCCATTAAAGTATTGCCAGTTTTGACTAGGTTGCCTAGAGTACCTCTCCTGTCTAGCCTGTCTTGGCTGTCCAGTTTGCCTTGGTTGCTCAGCTTTTCTTGGCTATTCAGGTTGTCTTGGCAGTCTAGCTTGTCTAGGCTTTCTAAGCTTCTGTTCTTGCTTCCTTTTCAGAGATTTAATATCATCAGTACTAGTGGAAGCTTGAGAATTAGGAATTATAAGAAAATCCACTTTTAATTTATTCTCTTTACTCCTCTGTTTGTACACATCTTCCTTTGTTTGAATAGGGTAAGATGGTTTCTTGATAGAAAATGTGTTAAGACTTTGTAGAATCATAGTCTCAACAGCTTTATCACCAGTAGGTGGAGTGTAGGTTTTAAGTGTGGAATTTTCAGCTCCTATTCCAGATCTGTCCCTAGGATGTCTTTGATTAAAGTGATACATGGATAGAGCATTGCTTGATTTGTTCCAGGAATCAATTTTTCTTTTTAAAGCATTGTTTTCTTCCTTCAAGGGACTCATTTCCTGTTCATTATCCTGTTGGGACTTAGAACAGTCAGTCTTAGCTGTTGAGCTAAGTATGTCATTTTCAAGTTTTTGACATTTGTCCTCTAGATCCTTTCTGGTGGTTTCAAGGTTGGTGTTTAGGGATTTGAGATTTTTAATGGTTTTTGATTGCTCAAGGTTTTCAGTGATGAGGGCAGCAAAGCTAGAGTCTTGTTTTTTCTTTTGAATCAAGAGGGTGCAAATTAAATTTTTAAAACCATCAATGTTAAGGGAGTTAAAATTATGTACCTCTTTTAGTTCTTTTGCAGCGGCTAAGGCTTCAAGGTCCTCTTCATTATCTGAGTCTTCACATTCCTGTGCAACCGGACACAGTAATGCTTCTTCTTCATCACTATCTGAGTCTGATGATTCAAACTCTTCATCACTAAACCTAGAAGAGTCAGCAAGCATGACTTGTTCTTTATTTTTGTCATTCTTAGCCTTGACACAATTGTAGCAATTGCACCTAGAGCTATGAATGACTTCTTTAGAATAATTCATTCTTTTTTAGTGTTCTTTTATTTTTGTCATTCTTAGCCTTGACACAATTGTAGCAATTGCACCTAGAGCTATGAATGACTTCTTTAGAATAATTCATTCTTTTTTAGTGTTCTATCGGTTTCTTAGGTTCTTTGCAATCTACAGCATAGTGATCTGGTTTTCCACAGTTATAACACTCAATGCTCTTTTTAACAACTTCTTGAGTTGGGTTGGATGGTGAAGGAATGTATCTTCTGTCAAATGCTTTCTTTTGATGTTTCATGGCATTTCTGACAGCCATGGAGATAAGGCTTGGGATGTCTTCTTGAGAGATTGGCTTTGCTTCTTGTTTTGGGGTTATGTTTAGTTTTTGTAGGGCATTGATTACAAGAGTGTCAATGTCCTGTTGAGAGAACTATTTCTGGGTTTGCTCTTGAGCTACAAGGGCAAGGGTTTGAGATATGGTGGATGCTGGTTGGATTTTAATCATTCCTTCTATTTCATAGGCTTCAAGTTTACCAAAGTATTGTTCTATAGTCATACTACTCCATTCAGCTCCTTCTCTGATGGGAAGGGCTACTTTCTCATATTCTTGAGGGAGATTAGAGTAAATCTTTAAGCATAGGTCAGATTGTTCAAAGGTTTTGCCATGGTCTGAAATGGATCTCACAAGATCTTCAAATCTTGGTCTTGCAGCACTCTCTTTTTCTCTAGGATAGAATTTGAAGTTGTCTAACTGTCTTAATAAGTTATACAGATTCTGAGTTCTAACACTTGTATGTTTGATGAACTTGGTGTTAATTAATTCCCATGCGGCTTTAGCTATTTCTTGAGCTAGGGAGTCATTCACACTTTTCTGCAGAATATTTTTAACTTTTAAGTTAGTAGTCATAAGTTGTCTTTGAGCATCAGTCCAGTCTTCAGGAGATTTGATTTTGCTACCTCCTCCATTAACTTGTGCTTGGGTGGGAGGTTCAACTTCATTTTCTAAGACATACCAGTTCCATATGCTATTATCATCTAGATAGGTTTTAATTTTTGAGGAATACATCCCAAAAGATCCACAATCATCAATGTGTGGAATGTCCTTTTCATTGTTTCTTCTTGGTTGAGGCATCGTGGGTTGGATGGATCTTTCACAAGTTGTTAGACTCTGTATGGTGATTCCAAGCTCTGATGCCAATTGAAAGGCCCTGTTTAACTTAATGAACAGATTAATTAAAACTTGGAGAGCTAACTATTTGAGGTTAGCTGTTGAGAAATAAAGAAATAAAAGAAATGTGCAGCGGAATATAAATAAATAAATGAATGAAAGGACAAAGTGTAGTGTGTGTGAAAGTGTATGGACAAGAGTGTACACAGTATTTTTAAAGTGGTTTAGAGGCAAAACCCTTCTCTTACATCCACCCACACTGTTAGAATAGTGAGACCAATTCACTATAATATTCTCTACAATTAGAGTTACAAGAATTGATAAGGCAAGTTCCTTTGAACCCCCTCTACTTAATTGACACTTTAATTAAGGTTGCTTCTTTCAAAGCTAAAAGGAAAAGAAAACAGACAAATAATCACAAGTGTTTACAAAAAGAAAAGTTAGCTTGGCTGAAAGCTGGTTGTGTGTGGGTTGTAACTGGGTGCAAAGAGGCACAATATTTGCAGGGGTCTATGCAAATATTTAGGACTGCAAAGAGAATGCAGTAAGGCTACAAAGGTTTTCAAATAGTGTAAGGTTGTAAAAAGGTTGAAGAGGGTCACTTGACAACATGCCAATATACTCCTATATATATATATCCGTTGGGGGACAAAGGTACAGGAGTAGCCGTTTGGGGAACCAAAGGTACAGAGGAATAAATGGTTTGTCTTTGACTGAGTTGACTAAAGCATTTGTTTCTTCTTTGCAGGTTGTCAAGGAAGGGGAGAGTGTATTCACACATGATCAAGCTTCAATATGAGTTATTCTAATGTTTGGAAACATTGGCATAATCATTCTTCAAGGGTCTGATGACGTGGAGTTAGCTGTTGAAGAAGACACCAGTCTTAGCTGTTAAAACAGGGGAGCTTGGCTGTTGGGGATTTAAACCATTTCCTGTTGAAGCTTGTTTGAATTAGCATCTTGATAATTTATTGGAGTGTGAGGGAGTTTGTAATAGGTAGTTATTCAGTTTGATAGATGTATAGATGATAGGTGGATCATGAAATGACTTGGCTGTTTTACTTGAATGGTAACAGGACAGCTTAGTTGTTGAGGATTGTTTTGGGATGCATGTGTTCAGGTCTTTGTATATATCATATAATAAATGGATTGATTATTTATTTATCAAAACATATTTACTATGATTAATTGTGAGTTAAACATAGTGAGGTACTAACATATCCTGTTTCTGCAGACAAGATTCCACAAAGATACTTCCCCAACATCTGTTCCAACTACAAAGAGTAATAATTGACAATGAGATTTCAACAAACAAGAAAATAGTGATAAAATACTATTTCTTCGAGAAAAATAATTAGTGATAAATACATAGAAATCAAAAAGAGGCCAACCTAATATATAAGTTGAATGGACATGGTGAAAATCCGTGCTAGACCTCTCTGACGAAAGACATGTGCTGTTCTTTGAGGATGCTTGAGTGCGAGTCCCTTAAATTTAGAGAATTGCAGATGACTTCCCGTTAATAAACTTCAATTTTAAAACAACATAAAAAAAAAATCTAAAGTGGACCCTACTGTATATACAAACACAACCTTGGATCCTAAATAGCCAAATCTGAGACCATGGACTTCTTTTTATAGGTATAAATTTCCAAAATGTCCAATCTGCAAGGCCGACCTCCTAGTAAATTATAGATGTCATCGAGTTCTAAATTTAATAATGGATACAACTTTTATCAACAGAACTCAATTACAAGTTGAAACACTACATAGAAGGGAAAGACGGGCATGATCGGTTTCTACTATCATTCATAATATCCAAAGAACAGATCAAAAATAAAAATACCAAGCTCATTTGAGAAAAAAAAAACAAAATTGATACGCAAACGCAAGTCAAGGAACTTTTGAATGACCGAAGTTCCATAGATCATGATAACAACACTAAATTTCACAGAGGAAAGAAAGATATCACCAATATAATTAAACAGTTTAAATAATTGTCCAACCAAACTCAATCAAGTCATGATAATGTAATCAAGCCACTCCACGGAACAATGAAAATACCCCCTCCGTCCCCAAATGATTGTCCCATTTCCTTCTTTTATTGACCCAAAAAGTTCGTCCAATTTCAAAAATTAAGACTTAAAAGTCATTGAATTTTCAAAACATAAATTATTTGGAAAGTCGTAGTGATTGTCATTTTATGAGGGTGGGAGTATAATAAATGAAATGAAAATCTCTTAAAAAGGAAAAGGAAAATAAAACATAAAATTATATCATATATTGACATGCATTTGGTACAACTTCTCCTTTTTGATTGTTGTACTTGATATTGCAAGTAAATATGGGAACATGAATTGAGATGAACAAAGAATAATGAACTTACTTTTAGGAGGATGTGGTGGTCTCAAGACATTCACATCGACATTCTCCTCTAGTGCTGAAATGCCATAAACAACGAACTTCTCCTCTAAAAAAATGAGGGCTCCCATTGATTTAGAGAGTGATGGTACCAAGACACTGCTCAAAAAATTAATAGCATGATTAAATAAAAGGACAAAAATATTAACCAAAAATAGTAGAAAACGAAGCAAGTTTATATCCATCATAAATATATTGATACGGAAAAATAATAACGAAAAAGAGTATCATAACATAAATGAAGATTAGGGTATATGATACCCCCTATCCCATATAAATATCTAATTAAGAGCAATGTTAGACAATCATTTTGAGACTGAGGTAGTAGATATATCATATGTTTTAGCAATGGTAGTAGATATATCATTAAAACAAGTTAATTGCAATATATAGATACATTTGCAGTTGGGAAGAGACTTATTCGATAAGATTTTAGGCGTTGGAGAGATGGAAAACAAAGCGTGTCTGTATGTGTTTTTGTGTGTGTGTATGAGAGAGAGAGGGAGGGAGGGAGAGAGAGAGAGAGAGAGAGAGAGAGAGAGAGAGAGAGCGGCACAGAGATACTGAGGGTGACGGCGAGTTAAACAGTGTTGGAGAAGCCCTACCTTTGCTAGGGTATTTATACTTGAACCAAATGACCTATTTCTCCCCAAGATAATCTTTACTATATATTATTCCCTATTTGGTCTGTTAATCCATTTGCATTTATTTTATTTCACATAACATGTTGGTATTAGTTACCATTTTAGCCTTCCACAAGATAAGAAAAAAAAGGGTGTTTTTGAACACGGTTGAACCGGGACCTATGGTATTTTAGTAAATATTTGGCACTTCTTTAAAAATGTGCGCGGTGACATCTATATAATTTATATAATATAGGCTTAAATACGTTTACCCCCCTCAAGTATACACTGAGTCTCACTTTCCACCCCAACGCGAAATTTGTGTCTAAGTGGTACCTAATGTTAAAATTATCCCACTTTACCCCCTGGATCCTAACAAATGTTAGAAATTTAACGGAATTGATCATGTGCATGTCACATGATGTGTATTTTTGACATTTCAACTCTCAATCTTCCTTAAATTTATTTTTCCACTCCTCTCACTTATTATCAGTTTTAAAAAATATTTTTACAATATATATTACATAAAAAAATTATAATACTAATAAAAAATAAAAAAAATCAAACTAATGAGTCATGTAAAATATAATAATTTTATATTTGTATTATAAATTATAGTTGGTGGGTTTTAGTTTGATATGGTTTATTTTTTCTTTTTCTTTTTCAGTTTTAATTATATTCATACTTTTTATTTTACTAGTATTTTAATATCCAAATATAATTTATTTATTTATTACATGAGTCATTTGCTTGATTTAATTTTTTTATTAGTATCATTGAAATAAATAAATTAATTAAATAATATGTCATTAATTTATATTGATATTATAATTTTATAATTGTTTTTATGTAATAAATAGTGAAAAAAATATTTTTTTAAATTTATCATATATGAGAGGAGTGGAAAATAAAATTGAAGGAAGGTTGAGAGTAAAGATAACAAAATTACCCATCATGTGACATGCACATGATCAATTTCGTTAAATTTCTAACATTTGTTAGGATCGAGGGGGTAAAAGTGGGATAATTTTAACATTGGGTACCACTTAGATACAAATTTCGCGCTAGGGTGCAAAGTGGGATTTGGTGTATACTTGAGGGGGTAAACGTATTTAAGCCTATAATATATAATACCAGAGTCCAATGCTTAACCCTCAGAATGCCACGTGGAATTATGACGTGGAAGTCCACGTAGCGTGTTCCCATAGCTTTAAGTAAGTAGACTTATTTAAGGATAAAATTGTAATATTACTAGTTCATTTGAAATTTGAATATTTCATATGTTGATTCATTTGATCAGTTAAAAAATTATTTGAATACTTATTGTTATCAAAATCAAAACACAAATTTAGGAGTTGTTTTAATTAGTGCGAATATCATTTTAGGATAGAAATTAAAGTCACACTTTACAAAATTCATTTTAGGGAAAGTAAAGTTATTTAAGGAAAATATGTGTATGAATTGTAATTCCAAATTAAGCTCAATTAAACAATTATAAGATTGCAAATCAATTTTGAATTGATCATAACTTATCCTAAATATATAGCATCTATCATTTAATTTTTTACTCACAATCATCAACATTTACTACTTCTTAGGCTGATTGAGCGATTTTGTCCATCCAAGGTAATTCATATTTGTTATTTCATGTTCATGCAACTATAATAATATTGCTACCAGTGATCATCTAATATTTTTCATCTTTTCTTTGTTAATTTTCTGAAAGGTGCTCATAAGGACACTTTTTCAATTAATTTGTAGCCTTTTATTAGTATTAGTGTATTTATTAGTTGTAGTGTACTGGACAAGAGTTGAACATATTATAAGTTTGTGACTAGTTTTGTTATCTTATCGATTAAATTAGCATATTGTTTTTTGCGGTTTGAAATATTAAATTAGTACATGACTTCATCCCATGGCTTAATGAATTTACTTATGTTTATTTTTGTATTATGTTGTGTACTTCAAAATTTTTGATATATTTACTCAAAGAAAATATAAAAAGTAATTGAAATTTTAATCTAAACTTTGTTATGAATGTATAATTACTTGGTTTCTTGATTTTAGTATGGGATTGTGGATCCTTTTGGCTTAGTTTCGACTGTACGTTTTGTGCTCTCAATTTATAGATGTTCTACGGAAACAAAAGGTTTCAGAATTTATCCCTACGAACAAAGTTTAAATTGTTTGCAAGATAAGAAAACTAAATTTGGATTAATTCATTGTATGGACCAATGGCAGGCTTACGCCTTGTTTCTGGGAATGCGAATGAAATATCATATCTGTAAATTGTACACAGATAATTTAGATTCCGTCCCCATAATATTGCTTCATAATGAAATCACATGATTTTGCTTCTGTTAATTAATTTGATTAGTTAACATCCATTATGCAAAGACTATATTATATTATGTTTGACATAATTAAATATATGATGTTGTCTCTATGCAAATAACCTTCATAAAATTTTATGTTTTATGCCATCCACAATTTAAACACTTGTGAAGTACCTTAATTGTTTTGGTGTGGTTTATTTGCCAAAGCAGGGCACATCATTCTATCATTGAGAAGCAAGATGAGGGACCAAAAAGTTATTTCATTCTTACAAGATCGTTACGTTAGCAGATCAATTGATATAATTGGTAAATAACAATGAAATACTGGTAAACAGTAAATCGTAACAAGCGATTCTCAACTCTAATTTCAAACAACATTCAAATTTAAAAGGCGTCTAAATAATTGTTGAAATGCCATGAACAACAGTCGCGTAGAAATCTTCCAAATGGCTAGTTGTGTTGTTCCTATAACTAGCCTCGGATATTGATTTGAATAAATAGCGTGCATTAATCTCCTCCATCATCGCATCTTCCGTTAATCATTACAAGAAATATGGGATTTAGAGGCACTCAAATATGCCACTTAATTACAATTAAGTGGCATTTTTTAACGCAGTGGCACTAGCCTAATGCCACCTCTATCGATGACACTAATGGAATTAGTGGCATTTAATGATGATATAATGACAATTCACAATGCCACTATAATAATTAATTGCCACTAAATATAAATTCACTAATGCCACTATTTTCTAAATTCCAGCGAATATGCATATTGTGGCATTTTTAGCAGAATGCCACTTCTATAGATGCCAGTAAAAGCCATTTTTCCTGTAGTGAATTTTCCTTTCCCTTTCCCTTCATTGTGTACAAACACTTTCTCATACATGAAGATTTCTTAGATTGGTCCAAGGCTGGGTCTTCTGTTGAAAGAGATTGTGTTTGCAAAAAAAGGTTGGTTTTCAAAGAAACTGTTATCCTATCCTGTTTCTGCAGACAAGATTCCACAAAGATACTTCCCCAACAACTGTTCCAACTACAAAGAGTAATAATTGACAATGAGATTTCAACAAACAAGAAAATAGAGATAAAATAATATTTCTTCGAGAAAAATAATTAGTGATAAATACATAGAAATCAAAAAGAGGCCAACCTAATATATTTAGAGAATTGCAGATGACATCCCGTTAATAAAATTCAATTTCAAAACAGCATAAAAAAATCTAAAGTAGACCCTACTGTATATACAAACACAACCTTGGATCCTAGTAAATTATAGATGTCATCGAGTTCTAAATTTAATAATGTATACAACTTCTATCAACAGAACTCAATTACAAGTTGAAACACTATATAGAAGGGAAAGACGGGCATGATCGGTTTCTACTATCATTCATAATATCCAAAGAACAGATCAAAAATAAAAATACCAAGCTCATTTGAAAAAAAAAAAAAAAATTGATACGCAAACGCAAGTCAAGGAACTTTTGAATGACCGAAGTTCCATAGATCATGATAACAACAATAAATTTCACAGAGGAAAGAAAGATATCACCAATATAATTAAACAGTTTAAATAATTGTCCAACCAAACTCAATCAAGTCATGATAATGTAATCAAGCTGCTCCACGGAACAATGAAAATACCCCCTCCGTCCCCAAATGATTGTCCCATTTCCTTCTTTTATTGACCCAAAAAGTTCGTCCAATTTCAAAAATTAATGCTTAAAAGTCATTGAATTTTCAAAACTTAAATTATTTGGAAAGTCGTAGTGATTGTCATTTTAGGAGGGTGGGAGTATAATAAATGAAATGAAAATCTCTTAAAAAGGAAAAGGAAAATAAAATATAAAATTATATCATATATTGACATGCATTTGGTACAACTTCTCCTTTCTGATTGTTGTACTGGATATTGCAAGTAAATATGGGAACATGAATTGAGATGAACAAAGAATAATGAACTTACTTTTAGGAGGATGTGGTGGTCTCAAGACATTCACATCGACTTTCTGCTCTAGTGCTGAAATGCCATAAACAACGAACTTCTCCTCTAAAAAAATGAGGGCTCCCATTGATTTAGAGAGTGATGGTACCAAGACACTGCTCAAAAAATTAATAGCATGATTAAATAAAAGGAGAAAAATATTAACAAAAAATAGTAGAAAACGAAGCAAGCTTTATATCCATCAGAAATATATTGATACGGAAAAATAATAACGAAAAAGAGTATCATAACATAAATGAAGATTAGGGTATATGATACTCCCCCATCACATATAAATATCCAATTAAGAGCAATGTTAGACAATCATTTTGAGACCGAGGCAGTAGATATATCATATGTTTTAGCAATGGTAGTAGATATATCATTAAAACAAGTTAATTGCAATATATAGATACATTTGCAGTTGGGAAGAGACTTACTCGATAAGATTTTAGGCGTTGGAGAGATGGAAAACAAAGCGTGTCTCTATGTGTTTGTGTCTGTGTGTATGAGAGAGAGAGGGAGGGAGGGAGAGATAGAATGAGAGAGAGAGAGCGGCACAGAGATACTGAGGGTGACGGCGAGTTAAACAGTGTTGGAGAAGCCCTACCATCGCTAGGGTATTTATACTTGAACCAAATGACCTATTTCTCCCTAAGATAATCTTTACTAGATATTATTCCCTATTTGGTCTGTTAATCCATTTGCATTTATTTTATTTCACATAACATGTTGGTATTACTTACCATTTTAGCCATAATCTAAAAAAAAATGCTCTTTCCACAAGATAAGAAAAAAAGGGTGTTTTTGAACAAGGTTGAACCGGGACCTATGGTATTTTTGTAAATATTTGGCACTTCTTTAAAAATGTGTGAGGTGACATCTATATAATTTATATAATATAGGCTTAAATACGTTTACCCCCCTCATGTATACACTGAATTTCACTTTCCACCCCAGCGCGAAATTTGTGTCTAAGTGGTACCTAATGTTAAAATTATCCCACTTTGCCCCCTGGATCCTAACAAATGTTAGAAATTTAACGGAATTGATCATGTGCATGTCACATGATGTGTATTTTTGTCATTTCAACTCTCAATCTTCCTTTAATTTATTTTACCACTCCTCTCACTTATTATCAGTTTTAACAAATATTTTACACTATATATTACATAAAAAAAATTATAATACTAATAAAAAATAAAAAAAATCAAACTAATGACTCATGTAAAATATAAAAATTTTATATTTGGATTATAAATTATAGTTGGTGGGTTTTAGTTTGATATGGTTTATATTTTTCTTTTTCTTTTTCAGGTTTAATTATATTTATACTTTTTATTTTACTAATATTTGAAAATCCGAATATAATTTATTTATTTATTACATGAGTCATTTGCTTGATTTAATTTTATTAGTATCATTGAAATAAATAAATAAATTAAATAATATGCCATTAATTTATATTGATATTATAATTTTATAATTGTTTTTATGTAATAAATAGTGAAAAAATATTTTTTAAAATTTATCATATATGAGAGGAGTGGAAAATAAAATTGAAGGAAGGTTGAAAGTAAAAATAACGAAAATACCCATCATGTGACATGCACATGATCAATTTCGTTAAATTTCTAACATTTGTTAGGATCCAGGGGTAAAAGTGGGATAATTTTAACATTGGGTACCACTTAGATACAAATTTCGTGCTAGGGTGCAAAGTGGGATTTGGTGTATACTTAATGGGGGTAAACATATTTAAACCTATAATATATAATACCAGAGTCCAATGCTCAACCCTCAGAATGCCACGTGAAATTATGACGTGGAAGTCCACGTAGCGTGTTCCCATAGCTTTAAATAAGTAGACTTATTTAAGGATAAAATTGTAATATTAATAGTTCATTTGAAATTCGAATATTTCATAAGTTGACTCATTTGATCAGATAAATTTTTTATTTGAATACTTATTGTTATCAAAATCAAAACACAAATTTAGGAGTTGTTTTAATTAGTGCGAATATCATTTTAGGATAGAAATTAAAGCCACACTTTACAAAATTCATTTTAGGGAAATAAAAGTTATTTAAGGAAAATATGTGTATGAATTGTAATTCCAAATTAAGCTCAATTAAACAATTATAAGATTGCAAATTGAATTGATCATAACTTATCCTAAATATATAGCATCTATCATTTAATTTTTTACTCACAATCATCAACATTTACTAATTCTTAGGCTGATTGAGCGATTTTGTCCATCCAAGGTAATTCATATTTGTTATTGCATGTTCATGCAACTATAATAATATTGCTACCAGTGATTATCTAATATTTTTCATCTTTTCTTTGTTAATGTTCTCAAAGGTGCTCATATGGACACTTTTTCAATTAATTTGTAGCCTTTTATTAGTATTAGTGTACTTTTATTAGTTGTAGTGTACTGGACAAGAGTTGAACATATTATAAGTTTGTGACTAGTGTTGTTATCTTATCGATTAAATTAGCATATTATTTTTTGCGGTTTGAAATATTAAATTAGTATATGACTTCACCCCATGGCTTAATGAATTTAATTATTTTTATTTTTTTATTATGTTGTGTACTTCAAAATTTTTGATTTATTTACTCAAAGAAAATATAAAAAGTAATTGAAAATTTAATCTAAACTTTGTTATGAATGTATATATACACTTAAAACAGGCTTCTATTTTGAAATTCCACGTAGAGCGACTTAGGGTGAGTTTGGGATTGCTTCTGATTCTCAGAAAGTTATTCGTTAAAAGTGATTATAGTATAAATGATTATCTTATCATTAATTTATAAATTATGAATATGTTTGGATACCATATGTTTGAAATTGATTAAAAAAGATAAATTCCAAAAATATCCATTACTTTATACATATCAATATAGTAAAGGCACATATAAAGGGAATGTTATCAACGTAAAACATTATACAAAACAGCTTTTGAGAATCACTTTTGGCAAATTCTGGGTCATAACTGCTTCTGTCAAAACGCAGGTTTTTACGTTTCGATTGCTTAAAATCAAAATCCGTTTTTACATCTAAATTCCACAAAAGTAATTTTGATCTCTGTAACTGATTAAAAGCCTCAAAACCACTTACAAACTCATAAGGTAACTCAAGCATGCATAAATTCAATTGGTTTTTCTAATTCATTCATTATATAAATTGATAACTCCTCTCAATTTTAAACTTGTAAGACATTCTCCCGATTCAACGATTGTCATCCTCGTCTATGTTGAAAATACCATCATCACCGGCTCCTCTCCTTCCGCTGTCTCCACCATCATTTATGATACTTGTCACACTTTTGACAGTCGCCAACTCGGTGATTTGACTTTCTTTTTGGTACTTGGGACGGCTACATGTGATGCCGAGGTAAGCAATTTAGTCTTTTTTTTAAAAAAAAAATATTATTCAATTTGGCTATTGTTAGTGAATCAGACACAAGAGATAGCAGATAATAACGAACTCAAAATGACAAACAAGAATACAGAATTTACGTGCTTCACCAACAACCTATTAGCTACGTACACGGGCAAAAAGGAGAACATATATTATTAATATGGCTGGAGAAATAATTACAAGAAGAAATCTAATCACACTAATCTACTTTTGACTGTGCAAAACCTAGTTCTAGAATTATTGATCTCTCTCTTACTTTAAATGTTTTTCTCTCTCGAAGGCTAGTAATTATATTTAGTATTTACAGTGCTAGAGTCCTAACCCTGAAGATTGAAAGAATACAAAACAAAACCCTAAAAGGACTCTATTTCTTCGTGCACAAGTCTGCACCAGCCGCCAAAAGACCCATGCCCGGATTCGGGTTGCTCGGCTGTGTCAAGGGAATAGCTCGGCTGAATCGGGTTACATTGGAAATCAAGGTTTTGGTTAGAGACTTCGTCAGGAACATCTTCTCTAACGTCAGCCACAAGCCTCATGTTGTTTCCTGATATGCAACATCCGCTAGGATGTCATCATTATGACACATGATAATATGTGAATGAGCCTTCTCATTAAGCAATATCATATCTGCAACCTTTTTCGAATCTTTAGGTGTGGGAACAGCTTCTGATTCGCCTTTTGGATCCTTTTGATCCTTGATTGCAGCAGCCACTGGAACCTTTTGGATCCTTTTGATCAGAACCGATCTAAACCTGGTATGGTTACGACCTAAACGGGGCGGGTTTGGTGAGCCATTTTCAAAACCCAACAGGTTTGGGTCCGGGTTCGGTATCACCTCAAAACTTGACTTGACCCAGCGAGGCCCAGTTGAGCCCTGCGCGAGTGCTATTAAGTATAGTAATATGTATTTTTTTTGTTACTGCGAAAATTTCCATGATACCATCATTTACCCATACTATATAAACTGAATGTCTAGTGACTTACTCAATCACACAATCCCTAAATTGAAAACGGCTCCCTGTCCCTTTAATCCATTTCTTCTTCATTCCATATCATCAACCCAAAATCCCTAAATTTCTCCATTCCATATCAATTCAACCCAAAATCTCTAAACTAAAGCTATCTCTTCTCCCTTTTATCTCTTTCTCTTTTTATTTCATACCAAATTAAACCTAATATCCCAAAATTATTGCCGTATCCCCATCCCTTTAATCTCCTCCGTATCATCAACCCAAAATATTTCTCTATTCGATATTGTTGGATATTATGCCCTAGGCCCTTGAGAAAGGCATGTGAGTTATATCATAGCTTCATTATGATAGAGATAACAAACCCGATTATTATATCTTTTGCATGTTTATTATAATAAATCATTGTCCCTAGCACTTATGAAGAGCTAGCATGAGTTTAATGGATAATCATATAATGATTATGGTGCATAGGATGTGGATTAAACTTTTGGGTACTTGTTGGAGAACAAGGTACTGGATAAACCTGTTATGAGATTTATGTCATGGTCAAATGTCATAATTAAATCTCATAATAGTCTTACCATTTGAATCCTTAGACCTGAGATTATCATGGTCTTCCACATGATGAACATTATGTTTGACGTACTCAAACGCTACCCTTAACCGGGTGGTTATAAAGGCAACGATTGTCATAATCGGATTCTTGTAGGGAAGAATGATAAGTCAAAAAGGGATTTGTCCCTCTCTTAAGAGAGATATTGTTCGATATTATGCCCTAGGCCCTTGAAAAAGGCCTATGCGTTATATCATAGCTTCGTTGTTATAGAGATAACAAACCTGATTATTATATCTTTTGCATGTTTATTATAATGATCATTGTCCCTAGCAATTATGAAGGGCTAGCATGAGTTTAATGGATAATCATATAATGATTATAGCGCATAGGATGCAGATTAAACTTGTGGGTACATGTTGGAGAACAAGTACTGGATAGACCCGTTATGAGATTTATGTCATGGTCAAATGTCATAATTAAATCTCATAATAGTTATATCATTTATCCTTAGACCTGAGATTATCATAGTCTTCCACATGATGAACATTATGTTTGATGTACTCAAACGCTACCCCTAACCAGGTGGTTATAAAGGCTACGATTGGCATAATCGGATTCCTATAGGGAAGGATGATAAGTCAAGATGGGATTTGTCCCTCTCTCAAGAGAGATATCTGCTTGGCCACTCGATGAGTGAGATTGATAATAGTGTACGGCCGTACCCAAATGAATTGAAGCGTTCAATGTTATTTGCTCATATCAATCTACTCGAGATCGAGAAAGCAGTTGACGTGGACCATGACTTATGTCCAATTTGATATCGTGTGACAAAGGGATTGTGATATGTTCTATAAGGTTACTTTGAGCTTTCAAAGTTATACTAATTGGGTAGTCATAATGGCTTGCTAGAGTCCGCTTATGACTTACGGGTTCTGACTCGTTGCCAACTTAGTATAATCCTATTGGGTCACACATAATAGAACGGATTGAATAAAGGCACATAAAATGGGAAAAACTGGATCCTGCTAGAAGGATCCGTACGGATGGTTTGGGAGCCACCCAACCAATCCGTACGGATGGTTTGTCCAGACGGAAAACAGTTTGTTCAGATCTCTTGTTTGACAAGGAATTCTGTTCCCAAAAGGAATTAGGTTTATACCCTATTATATATGTGTGCAGTCGGGTTTGAGAAACCTAATGGTTGATTTTAGAAATCATAACATGTTGTTTTGAGAAACAATTATACACATATAGAGGGGATTATTAGTTTTGAGATTTATAATCATAAAAACTCAATAATCAATGAAGCAAAATAATTCCTACGAAGAAATTGTTTCTTCATCAAGCCTTGGGTCTACCAATCCAGATCAATAAGGTGTTCTTGATATCCATTCGATGTGTGGATACCGATAGAGGGTGTTTGCTTTAACACCTTAAAGTCCGTGTTCATGGATTCGATCTTCAAGGGTATGTTTCTTTCATCTTGTATTTAATTTAATCAACATGCATGGATCTGGGCTCTTGAGTGTTTGATTTTATCTATTTATTCCGCTGCGTATGATGCAACAAAACCCAACAGATATCTGCTTGGCTACTCAATGAGTGAGATTGATGATAGTGCATGGTCATGCCCAAATAAATTGATGTGTTCAATGTATGCTCATATCAATCTACTCGGGATCAAGAAAGAATTGGACAACATAAGTTGACATGGACCATGACTTATGTCCAATATGATATCGCGTGACAAAGGGATTGTGATATGTTCTACAAAGGTAACTTTGGACTTTCAAAGTAATACTTATTGGGTAGTCATAATGGCTTGCTAGAGTCCGCTTATGACTTACGGGTCCTGAATGGTTCGGACTCGTTGCAAACTTAGTATAATCCTATTGAGTCACACACAATAGAACGGATTGAAAAGGCTGAAAATCTGGGAAAAGATAAACTGCCACCGTACGGCTTGGGCTATGGCGTACGGCTGTGAGACAGCCGTATGGCTCCCCTCCCGACTCTGGACAATTTGTTAATATTTCTTGTACGACAAGGAATCCCAATCCCAAACAGAATTAGGTCAGACCCTCATATAAATATATGCAATCGGGTTTGACAACCTCGAATGTTGATTTTGGAAATCAATACACATTGTTTTAGAAACAATAAAATGTAGAAGGTATGATTATTTATTTTGAGATTGAGAATCATAAAAATACAATAATCAATATAGCAAAATCATTCCGATGAAGAAATTGTTTCTTCATCCAGCCTTGAATCTAGCAATCAATCAAGAAGATGCTCTTGAGTCCGTTCGACGTGTGGATACCGGTAGAGGGTGTTCGCTTTTCAACACCTAAAGTCCATGTCCATGGATTCGATCTTCAAGGGTATGTTTCTTTCATCTTGTATTTAATTTAATCAACATGCACGGATCCAGGCTAATGGGTGTTTGATCTTATGTTTATTCCGCTGCGCATGATGCATAAAAACCCAACAGTGGTATCAGAGCCCATTCATCGTTGATTATTTTAATACATCATGTTTAAATTATTTAATTTGATTATATGATTTTTGCATGATGATACGATGAATGTGTGATTTGAGTTTTATATATAAGATATTAAATTTATGAGCATGATTGTATGGGGATTATATAATTATTATGTTGATGTGATCTATATGAATAATTGCATGTTGGGATTATCAATAAATAATTGGATTACGCATATTGATAATTTAGATCTAATTTGTATATGTAATAAATTATTTATACATGATATTGAATAGATCTAATTAAATTCGTAATATGTAAATTCGTGTTGGTTTAATATGATTAATGCTTGAACACGATAATGGAATTGGTCAAATTTAAAAATTCTGAAAATCTGGGGAATCTGAAAGGAGGAACTGTACGTACGGCGCCTTGGCTGGCGTACGCCTCCTAGGAGGCCGTACGGCGCCCCTAGGTTTTCTGGCATATTTGTTTTTTTTTCTTGTTTTCTGATTGTTCTGTAAATCGTTTACAGAATTCGAATCAGGAATTGAATCGGGTTTCAGATGGCTGGTTTTCGAAACCGTGTTTCTTGAAATATGATTTAATCCAAAAAATTGTAGAAATCAGAGTTCTGAAGAGTTCAGAATTGTTGTAGTCTATGTAATTGATGATACAATGAAAGATCTTGAAACATGTTATTTTTTTATACGGAAATGAGGATGCCTTTTGGCTTAGTTTCGGCAGTATGGAATAATTACTTGGTTTCTTGATTTTAGTATGGGATTGTGGATGCCTTTTGGCTTAGTTTGGACTGTACGTTTTGTGCTCTTAATTTATAGATGTTCTGCGGAAACAAAAGGTTTCGGAATTTATCCCTACGAACAAAGTGTAAATTGTTTGCAAGAGAAGGAAACTAAATTTGGATTAATTCATTGTATGGACCAATGGCAGGCTTACGCCTTGTTTCTGGGAATGCGAATGAAATATCATATCTGTAAATTGTTTACAGATAATTTAGATTCCGTCCCCATAATATTGCTTCATAATGAAATCACAAAAAGTTTGTCCAATTTCAAAAATTAAGGCTTAAAAGACATTGAATTTTCAAAAGATAAATTATTTGGAAAGTCGTAGTGATTGTCATTTTAGGAGGGTGGGAGTATAATAAATGAAATGAAAATCTCTTAAAAAGGAAAAGGAAAATAAAACATAAAATTATATCATATATTGACATGCATTTGGTACAACTTCTCCTTTCTGATTGTTGTACTTGATATTGCAAGTAAATATGGGAACATGAATTGAGATGAACAAGAATATTGAGCTTTCTTTTAGGAGGATGTGGTGGTCTCAAGACATTCACATCGACTTTCTCCTCTAGTGCTGAAATGCCATAAACAACGAACTTCTCCTCTAAAAAAATGAGGGCTCCCATTGATTTAAAGAGTGATGGTACCTAGACATAGAGAGTGATGGTACCAAGACACTGCTCAAAAAATTAATAGCATGATTAAATAAAAGGAGAAAAATATTAACAAAAAATAGTAGAAAACGAAGCAAGCTTTATATCCATCACAAATATATTGATACGGAAAAATAATAACGAAAAAGAGTATTATTTGAGCAATAACAAGACTTGATAAGAAAAACGAGCGATCACAAGAACACCAATTTACGTGGTTCACCAACTTGGCTACGTCCACGGGGAGGGGAGAGAATATTATTATCAATCTGGAGAAACGATTACAAGATCTCACTATTACTGCTACACGAATTTTGATCACAAAATTCCTAACTGTGTAACTGTAGAATTACAGACCTATTCTGAGCACTCTAACGAATGTTAAAATTAGGCCAAATTACATTTTACCCCCAAAGTATCCACCGATTCCCACTTTGCACCCCCGTTTGAAAAGTCGGTCTGTTTGGTACCTAAACTTTCAAACTTTCCCACTTTGCACCCCAGCACTAACGAATGTTAGAAAATTTAACAGAATAGGTAACGAATAGACTATTTTGTAATGCTTATTAGTTTTTAAGGCTCAAAATAAAAAGTTTTAATTATTAAGTACTAAAAATTTATTTATTTTTCCAAATATTTAACATTATCTTAAATCTTAAATAATTAATACTTCTTGAAAATAATACTAATTTTATGCTAATTTTTTTTTTAAAAAAATATGAAATTATTTTGTCTAAAAAAATGAAATTTATTTTTTTAATAAAACTAAAAATTAAGTATGTTTTTTTTATTTTTTAAATAAAAATATTTTAAAAATAAATATATTTTTAAAAAACATTGTAAAGTTTTATTTATATTTTTTAAAAATAAAAAAATAAAACTTTTAAATTGTAATTTTTGTAAGAATTTATTTTTTTAAAAAAATAAAACATTATAGCGTTTTTTTATCTTAAAAAAAATATTGTATTTTTTTTTTGAAAAAATTAAAATATTCTTTTAAACAGGGACATACCAAAAAGGAAAGTAAGAAGCTTAAACTTGGACGGAGGGAGTAATTTTTTTAAAAAAAACTCTATAATGTTTTATTTTTTAAAAAAAATAAAATTCTTACAAAAATTACAATTTAAAAGTTTTATATTATATTTATTAAAAATATAAATAAGACATTACAATGTTTTTTTTGAAAAAAATGTTTATTTTTTAAATATTTTTATTTAAAAAAAACCGTAATAATTTTTATTTATTTTTTTTAAAAATATTTTATCATAAAAAATTGTATTATTTTCAAGAAATATTAATTATTTAAGATTTAAGATAATGTTAAATATTTGGAAAAAGAAATAATTTTTAGTACTTAATATTTAAAAGTTTGAATTGTTACCCATAAAAACTAAAAAACATTACAAAATAGTCCATTCGTTACCTATTCTGTTAAATTTTCTAACATTCGTTAGTGCTAGGGTGCAAAGTGGGAAAATTTGGAAGTTTAGGTACCAAACAGACCGACTTTTCAAACGGGGGTACAAAGTGGGAATCGGTGGATACTTTGGGGGGTGGTAAAATGTAATTTGGCCTTAAAATTATCCCACTTTGCCCCCGGACCCTAACAAATGTTAGAAATTTAACGGAATTGATCATGTGCATGTCACATGATGTGTATTTTTGTCATTTCAACTCTCAATCTTCCTTTAATTTATTTTTCCACTCCTCTCACTTATTATCAGTTTTAAAAAATATTTTTACACTATATATTACATAAAAAAATTATAATACTAATAAAAAATAAAAAAAATCAAACTAATGACTCATGTAAAATATAATAATTTTATATTTGGATTATAAATTATAGTTGGTGGGTTTTAGTTTGATATGGTTTATTTTTTATTATTCTTTTTCCGGTTTAATTATATTTATACTTTTTATTTTACTAATATTTGAAAATCCAAATATAATTAATTTATTTATTACATGAGTCATTTGCTTGATTTAATTTTTTTATTAGTATCATTGAAATAAATAAATAAATTAAATAATATGTCATTAATTTATATTGATAAAATTTTATAATTGTTTTTATGTAATAAATAGTGAAAAAATATTTTTTTAAATTTCTCATATATGAGAGGAGTGGAAAATTAAATTGAAGGAAGGTTGAGAGTAAAAATAACGAAAATACCCATCATGTGACATGCACATGATCAATTTTGTTAAATTTCTAACATTTGTTATGATCCAGGGGGTAAAAGTGGGATAATTTTAACATTGGGTACCACTTAGATACAAATTTCGTGCTAGGTTGCAAAGTGGGATTTGGTATATACTTGAGGGGGGTAAACGTATTTAAGCCTATAATATATAATACCAGAGTCCAATGCTCAAGCCTCATAATGCCACGTGGAATTATGACGTGGAAGTCCACGTATCGTATTCCCATAGCTTTAAGTAAGTAGACTTATTTAAGGATAAAATTGTAACATTAATAGTTCATTTGAAATTTAAATATTTCATAAGTTGACTCATTTGATCAGCTAAAAAATTTATTTGAATACTTATTGTTATCAAAATCAAAACACAAATTTAGGAGTTGTTTTAATTAGTGCGAATATCATTTTAGGATAGAAATTAAAGTCACACTTTACAAAATTCATTTTAGGAAAAGTAAAGTTATTTAAGGAAAATATGTGTATGAATTGTAATTCCAAATTAAGCTCAATTAAACAATTATAAGATTGTAAATCAATTTTGAATTGATCATAACTTATCCTAAATATATAGCATCTATCATTTAATTTTTTACTCACAATCATCAATATTTACTGCTTCTTAGGCTGATTGAGCGCTTTTGTCAATCCAAGGTAATTCATATTTGTTATTGCATGTTCATGCAACTATAATAATATTGCTACTAGTGATCATCTAATATTTTTCATCTTTTCTTTGTTAATGTTCTCAAAGGTGCTCATATGGACACTTTTTCAATTAATTTGTAGCCTTTTATTAGTATTAGTGTACTTTTATTTGTTGTAGTGTACTGGACAAGAGTTGAACATATTATAAGTAGTGTTGTTATCTTATCGATTAAATTAGCATTTTTTTTTCAGTTTGAAATATTAAATTAGTATATGACTTCACCCCATGGCTTAATGAATTTACTTATGTTTATTTTTGTATAATGTCGTGTACTTCAAAATTTTTGATATATTTACTCAAAGAAAATATAAAAAGTAATTGAAATTTTAATCTAAAGTTTGTTATGAATATATACACTAAAAACAGGCTTCTACTTTGAAATTCCACGTAGAGCCACTTAGGGTGAGTTTGGGATTGCTTCTGATTCTCAGAAAGTGATTCGTTAAAAGTGATTATAGTATAAATGATTATATTATCATTAATTTATCAAATATGAATATGTTTGGATACCACATGTTTGAAATTGATTAAAAAAGATAAATTCCAAAATATCCATTGCATTATACATATCAATATAGTAAATGCACATATAAAGGGAATGTTATCAATGTAAAACATTACACAAAATAGCTTTTTAGAATCACTTTTGGCAAATGCTGGGTCATAGCTGCTTCTGTCAAAATGCAGTTTTTGCGTTTCGATTGCTTAAAATCAAAATCCGTTTTTACATCTAAATGCAACAAAAGTAATTTTGATCTCTATAAGTGATTATAAGCCTCAAAAAACCACTTACAAATTCACAAGGTAACTCAAGTATGCATAAATTCAATTGGTTTTTCTAATTCATTCTTTATATAAATTGATAACTCCTCTCAATTTTGAACTTGTAAGACATTCTCCCGATTCAATGATTGTCATCCTCGCTATCTTGAAAATATCATCATCACCGGCTCCTCTCCTTCCGCTGTCTCCACCGTCATTTATGATACTTGTCACACTTTTGACAGTCGCCAACTCGGTGATTTGAGTTTCTTTTTGGTACTTAAGGCGGTTACATGTGATGCCGAGGTAAGCAATTTAGTCTGTTTTTTTTTTTAAAAATATTATTCAATTTGGCTATTGTTAGTGAATCAGACCCAAGAGATAGCAGATAATAACGAACTCAAAATGACAAACTAGAATACAGAATTTACGTGCTTCACCAACAACCTATTGGCTACGTACACGGGCAAAAAGGAGAACATATATTATTAATATGGATGGAGAAATAATTACAAGAAAAAATATGATCACACTAATCTACTTTTGACTGTGCAAAACCTAGATCTAGAATTATTGATCTCTCTCTTACTTTCAATGTTTTTCTCTCTCGAAGGCTAGTAATTACATTTAGTATTTACATCGCTAGAGTCCTAACCCTGAAGACAAAAATAATACAAAACAAAACCCTAAAATGACTCTATTTCTTCATGCACAAGTCTGCACCAGCCGCCAAAAGACCCAGGCCCGGATTCGGGCTGCTCGGCTGTGTCAAGGGACTAGCTCGGCTGAATCGGGTTATGTTGGAAATCAAGGTTTTGGATACCAGTGGTGATTCGTCCGAGCTAAGGGAATGATTTGGCCGAATAGGCCTTGACTCGCCCTTTCGGTGCAGTTCTCTGGTCTTCAGATCAGACTTTACTTGCTCCAGAGTAATTGTCTCTTTATTTATACATGAATCAACATACGACTCATACGAAATCGGTAGAGACAACAACGGAATTTGGGCAGCATCTTCATCATTGATATTAACCTCTATATTACGCATTTTAACTAATAATGAAATAAATCGATCTAGTTAATCCTTAATAGGCTTACCTTTAGACATATGGAAAGTAAATAATTTCTTCTTCATGTAGAGCTTGTTGGTTAGAGACTTCGTCAGAAACATCTTCTCTAACGTCAGCCACAAGCCTCCTGTTGTTTCCTGATCTGCAACATCTGCTAGGATGTCATCATCAAGACACATGATAATATGTGAATGATCCTTCTCATCAAGCAATATCATATCTGCAACCTTTTTCGAATCATCAGGTGTGGGAACAACTTCTGATTCGCCTTTTGGATCCTTTTGATCCTTGATTGCAGCCACTGGAGCCTTTTGGATCCTTTTGATCCAAACCGATCTAAACCTGGCATGGTTACGACCTGAACGGGGCGGGTTTGGTGAGCCATTTTCAAAACCCAACAGGTTTGGGTCCGGGTTCGGTATCACCTCAAGACCTGACTTGACCCAGCGAGACCCAGAGTGCTATTAAGTATAGTAATATGTATTTTTTTGTTACTGTGAAAATTTCCTTGATTCCATCAATTACCCTACTATATAAACTGAATGTCTAGTGACTTACTCAATCACACAATCCCTAAATTGAAAACGGCTCCCTGTCCCTTTAATCCCTTTCTTCTTCATTCCATATCATCAACCCAAAATCCCTAAATTTCTCCATTCCATATAAATTCAACCCAAAATCTCTAAACTAAAGCTATCTCTTCTCCATTTAATCTCCTTCTCTTTTTATTCCATACTAAATTAAACCTAATATCCCTAAATTATTGCCGTATCCCCATCCCTTTAATCTCTTTCTTCTCCGTATCATCAACCCAAAATATTTCTCTATTCGTTATTGTTGGATATAATGCCCTAGGCCCTTGAGAAATGCCTGTGCGTTATATCATAGCTTAATTCTGATAGAGATAACAAACCCGATTATTATATCTTTTGCATGTTTATTATAATAATCATTGTCCCTAGCACTTATGAAGAGCTAGCATGAGTTTAATGGATAATCATATGATGATTATGGTGCATAGGATGCGGATTAAACTTGTGGGTACTTGTTGGAGAACAAGGTACTGGATAAACCCGTTATGAGGTTTATGTCATGGTCAAATGTCATAATTAAATCTCATAATAGTCATAACATTTGAATCCTTAGACCTGAGATTATCATGGTCTTCCACATGATGAACATTATGTTTGACGTACTCAAACGCTACCCTTAACCGGGTGGTTATTAAGGCTACGATTGGCATAATCGGATTCTTGTAGGGAAGAATGATAACTCAAAATGAGATTTGTCCTACTCTCAAGAGAGATATCTGCTTGGACACTCAATGAGTGAGATTGATGATAGTGCATGGTCATGCCCAAATGAATTGATGTGTTCAATGTCTGCTCATATCAATCTACTCGGGATCGATAAAGCATTGGACAACATAAGTTTACATGGATCATGACTTATGTCCAATATGATATCACGTGACAAAAGGATTGTGATTTGTTCTATAAAGGTAACTTTGGACTTTCAAAGTTATACTAATTGGATAGTCATAATGGCTTGCTAGAGTCCGCTTATGACTTACGGGTCCTGAATGGTTCGGACTCGTTGCCAACTTAGTATAATCCTATTGGGTCACACACAATAGAACGGATTGAAAAGGCTGAAAATCTGGGAAAAGATAAACTGCCACCGTACGGTTGGGCTATGACGTACGGCTGTGAGACAGCCGTAAGGCTCCCCTCCCGACTCTGGACAGTTTGTTAAGATTTTTTATACGACAAGGAATCCCGATCCCAAACGGAATTAGGTCAGACCCTTATATAAATATATGCAGCCGGGTTTGACATCCTCGAATGTTGATTTTGGAAATAAATACACATTGTTTTAGAAACAAAAAAATATAGAGAGGTATGATTATTTATTCTAAGATTGAGAATCATAAAAATACAATAATCAATGGAGCAAAATAATTCCGATGAAGAAATCGTTTCTTCATCAAGCCTTGGATCTAGCAATCAATCAAAAAGGTGTTCTTGAGTCTGTTCGACGTGTGGATACCGGTAGAGGGTGTTCGCTTTTCAACACCTAAAGTCCATGTCCATGGATTCGATCTTCAAGGGTATGTTTCTTTCATCTTGTATTTAATTTAATCAACATACACGGATCCGGGTTAATAGGTATTTGATTTTATGTTTATTCCGCTACGCATGATGCATCAAAACCCAACAGTGGTATCAGAGCCCCGTTCATCGTTGATTATTTTAATACACCATGTTTAAATTATTTAATTCGATTATATGATTTTTTTCATGATGATAAGATGAATGTGTAATTTGAGTTTTATATATGAGATATAAAATTTATGAGCATGATTGTATGGTGATTATGTAATTATTATGTTGATGTGATCTATATGAATAATTGCATGTTGGGATTATCAATAAATAATTGGATTATGCATATTGATAATTTAGATCTAATTTGTATATGTAATAAATTATTTATTCATGATATTGATTAGATCTAATGAAATTTGTAGTATGTAAATTCGTGTTGGTTTAATCTGATTAATGCTTGAACACGATAAAGGAATTGATCGAATTTAAAAATTCCAGAAATCTGGGTAATCTGGAAGGAGGAGCGGCACGACGCCTTGGCTGGCGTACGCCTCTTAGGCGGCCGTACGGCGCTGCTAGGTTTCTTGGCATATTTGTTTTTTTCCTGGTTTTTTGATTGCTCTATAAATCGTTTACATAATTCGTATCAGGAATTGAATCTGGTTTCAGATGGTTGGTTTTCGAAACCGTGTTTCCTAAAATATGATTTAATCCAAAAAATTGTAGAAATCAGAGTTCTGAAGAGTTCAGAATTGTTGTAGTCTATGTAATTGATGAGACAATGAGTGATTTTGAATCATGTTATTTTTTTATATGGAAATGTGGATGCGTTTTGGCTTAGTTTCGACTGTATGGAATAATTACTTGGTTTCTTGATTTTAGTACGGGATTGTGGATGCCTTTTGGCTTAGTTTCGACTGTACGTTTTGTGCTCTCAATTTATAGATGTTTGCGGAAACAAAAGGTTTCAGAATTTATCCCTAGGAACAAAGTGTAAATTGTTTGCAAAAGAAGGAAATTAATTTTGATTAATTCATTGTATGGACCAATGGCACGCTTACGCCTTGTTTCTGGGAATACTAATGAAATATCATATATGTAAATTGTTTATAGATAATTAAGATTCCGTCCCCATAATATTGCTTCATAATTAAATCATAAGATTTTGCTTATGTTAATTAATTTGATTAGTTAACATCCATTATGCAAAGACTATATTATATTATGTTTGACATAATTAAATATATGATGCATGTCTCTATGCCAATAACCTTTATAAAATTATAAGTTTTATGCCATCCACAATTTAAACACTTGTGAAGTACCTTGATCGTTTTGGTGCGGTTTATCTGCCAAAGCAGGACACATCATTCTATCATTGAGAAGCAAGATGAGGCAAAGTTGTCTATATGTTTAAAGTGGTCAAACTTAATTAGGCTATCATAATAGTTTATGGCCTAAGGCATAAGATGGGATTAAAACATGTGAGACATATGATGTCAAAATCCCATAAAGGATCTAAGAGTCACATGTGATGTGATTGATAAGGAGTTATCTACCTAAATAGCTTGGTTTTGAGGTTCATGCCAAAGCAGACTCTCGAATCAAGTGAAATATGGATCTTAGCCCATTTAAATTATATTATACAAGAGTTTGTATTTGAAGGTGTATGATTTAGTGGGAGTATTTATGAAATACATCAAATATCTCTAAATGATAATTGTATGAATATAGGTGTATATTTATTTAAATATTTGTGTAGAATGTTTTAAACTTTAATCATGTATAATTACTGCAATTGATCCCACTTAAGAAGAATAAGTTTAACTTCCATGACCTGTTCATGAGCTTAAGAATTGTTCTAAGGCAAGAACGGAAGTTATGAATTCTTAATTAATCCTATTCCTAAGAAACCTAATGCCTTAAGGATGGACAAAGACATTGATTAGAAACATGTAAATGAATCTATAGATGTCAATTGTCTTACAACTTGTTACCATATGTTTAGAACTTTAGAAGTATCTGAAATATATGGATGCTTATATGATAAACAATCACGTAGGAAGCATTCCTACAAGCAAGAAAGGCGAGAAAAGTTTGAGATTGATTGGAGCCTAACATTCATATGATGAATGAAAGGTAAGTTAATCAGTTTTCATGTTTTGAACATGGAGAGACATATTAATTACCTTAATTGGCTTGGTAATCAAGTTAGTTTGGAACTAACAAACGGATTTGATATTAATTCATAAGCGACATTTGATGTATAAATGCTTAGTTTTAATATCAAATGGAAACCTTCTAACACTCTAAAGGTTAATAAAGAAAAGGGATTTAAGATAAAGGCAAGACAAGAGTTGTGAAGCCTAAAGGAAATGTTTGTGGGCTAAACCTAAAATCCAGAGGATGTAATTGCTACCATGGCAATGTGATTGACCATAGCAGAAATTACAATTTGAATTAAAAGATCAAAAGGAACAGTAGTAGGACCACTTCAAGATTTATGTTAAAGTTCTACTTCTAAGTTCTTAGGTATTGGATACCGGATATGGATTCCACATTTGAATAAATGTGTAGACTTGAGAAATAGAAAGACTACTTAAAAGGGGTAAAGATTAACCTATGTGTTGATAATGATGCAAAGGTTGCAACATTAATCATAGAACTTGCGAAGTGTCTTTACCTAGTGGGGTTCATATTTGTTTTCAACATATATTTTGATGTTCCTACTTTAAGTAGAAATATTTTTTGGTTTCTTCATTAGAAGATATAGATATTTCTTATTTTGAATAAGAAGGTGCACCATTAAATATGATTCACTTTATTGTATTGTTAATCATATAATGAGACCTTGTATCCTTATCTTGGAAGAACAAAATAATGAGTATAATGTAAATAATGGAAATCTGAATCCAAGGATGTAAGTGTTACATTTTGAAGCATTGAAGTCTCAATCAAATAATAAGAAATGCATATCTAAAATTCCATGGGACGGACTTTTAAATTCAAATGATTTAGAATCATGTGATATATGTGAATCTTGGAAATTGATCAAGACACCTCTTACTAATAGTGTAGATACCCCGGGAAAACCCCACTTGGCTAGAGCAGTGAATTATCCTAGGATGTCTAATTGATTTTAGAGTCGCCACCCACGTTTTAGAGGAACGCGAGAAAACCTAAGAAGAGCCAACTTTATATACAAAAACCAGAGATTCGGGAAAGAGTAGGGTTGGGGGTTAGGTGACGGAGTGGGAAGTACTTAACACCCACTCCGTCGATTTATTAATATACGAGTGCTAACAATTACAAAGAAAAGAAAGGGGAAATTAAAAGAGAAATGATTTTATTAATTTAATGCTAAAGATTACATGTTGAATTATTGTTAAACAATTATATTAAAAAATGAAAAGTAAATTAAAATGGAGTTTGGAATGTTGGAATGTAACCTTGGCCAAACTTCAATTGTGAAGTGGCCTATTGGTTGTATTCCCTTTTATGGAGATTGCATACTAGTAAGGCACAAATAAAATAGAAGGAGAAAACTTGTACCTTTAGAAAAGAGAACTTGAAACCTTGACTTGAAAGTGTTGTTGTTGTAGAGAAATGGTTGTGTAGAAATTTGTGTAGAGTTTTATTGTTAAAACTCTTGTTGGGAGAATTTGTGGAGAGTTTATGTAAAGAGAAAGTATTGAAATTCAAGGTCCTAAAAGTCTAGAGTTTTGGCTAGAGAGAAAATGTTGAGGTCCTTTTCCTAAGGTAGAAGAAGGGGGTTTTTATAGGTAAAAGAGAGGGAAAGGTTGGAGGGAAAGATGATCAATCCATGTGAGATGGAATTGACCAATCATAAATAAAATATGTAGATAATAAATAAAATAAAATCAAATAAAATAAAAAGAAATATTTTATTTTAAAGAGGAGGCTAAGAATATGAGATTGGGAGTTATGAAATAAGGGGGGATGAATGTGGATGAAAAAGGGAGTGTTTGTGATCAAGAAAAGGGAGGGAAAAGGCTGCAATCCGTAACTGCCATAATGGGAAGCGAGCGAGTCCCGCTTTTGGGGCGAGAGGCGCGCGCGTCCCGTTGACAGTGTCGGAGGCAACCGCGGGTAAAAATGACAAAAGACAGAAATGACTCTAAAATTAATTTTGTTATGCAGTTTAGTCCAAAACTAACGGAATCAGTTAGGAACTTAACGGAAGTAACAGAAATTAACAAAAACAAGTTAAATAAAAATACTATGTATACAATCGGGGTGCGAGGTCTAATGGTAGGGTGTCTACAGAGCCCCTCGGCGACGTGGATTGCAAGGCAAAACGCGTCGACGAAAGAAAGACAACCGCCGAGGACATCGACAAGAGAAAAACAAAGACTCGATAAAACATGAATTTAAAATTGCGAAGGATAGGGGTGCGCTCCCTGTGTGAGTGGCTTTATTGATATAGAAAGGATATGGCGGGATCTGTTTTGCTGAAGCGGGATCCATTTTGCTAAAGCGGGATCCGTTTGCTGATGCGGGATCCGTTTGCTATCCGTTTGCTGAAGCGGGATCCGTTTGCTGATGGCGGGATCCGTTTGCTGATGCGGGATCCGTTTGCTGAAGCGGGATCCGTTTGCTGATGCGGGATCCGTTTGCTGATGCGGGATCCGTTTGCGGATGGCGGGAACCGAGGCTCCATCTGCCTATATGTGATATTGTTGTGTTGCTTGATGGAAAGGTGGTGATTTTTGTGGCTCACCATGGACCGAGTTGTTGTCATTGAACTGTAATTGTTTGACTCTGTGGGATGCAGGCGTAGTTGACGTCAGTTCACTTTCTGCTGGGGATGAAGTGCCTTGAGTTGTAGATGCTGTTGACCTTATGGTGGTACCTGTTAGTGTGTGCTTTCCAGGTATATGTGCTTGTGAAATAGCAGTTATGAGAGAAATTTTGCTTGGGTGTGGTGTGATTTGAAGCAGTTTTGTATGAGAGAGAATTTTTGTAAGAATGGAGAAAGTGATTTGTGTGCGGTGTGATTTGAGGAAAGCCTCGATGGTGTATTCATACCTTCACTTACCATTGCCGTTGGATGGATTAGTGTTGTGGTGGTGGATGCCTTGATGCTTTTTGATGAAGAATGTCCATGCCTTGGATGGAGAATGATGATGTTGGTGATGATGAATTGGTTTTTTGCCTTTGCTGGAGTGTCGGTGAGATGGTATTCTGGGTGATGGGTTGGTCGTGCCAAAAGGCTGCCTACGTATCCTTTAAGAGAATCAGACCAGCGTAGTTCAAGGATGATGGAGAGTGCTAGGGAGAATGCTAGGAGTAAAGCAAAAAGGAAACACATAATTTTGCGCCAGAAAAGAAAAAATAAAATAATTTTTTTTTAATTAGAAAGAAAAGAATATGCACACACGTGAGAAAAAGATTTTTTTTTTTTAGTTCGTGGGTGAAACATTTTGACCATTGTGTGTTTGTAAAGCCAGCCCAAGATCAAGTCATGTTCAATCGAAGTCCGGATTGCCTTGCTTGATTCTGTCGTCGTTGCCGTTGTGTCCAACGAAAAGTGATTTCTAGCCCTAAGAGATGTGTCAGTTATGGGGCTCCAAAAGACATTCGATGCCGAGATAAGGGGTTGCTGATTGTAAAGCCCCTAGAATGCCTTTGATGCCAAACTATGAGAGACTGCATAGCCCCAAGATGATTCGACTCTTGACCTTTCAAATAAATCGCCTTTTGCTGTTGACGTGAGCAAGCTCCAAGAGAATATCATTGATACCAAGCTTCAAGAGATTACTAAGCCCCAAGTGTCGTGGGCTTGTTGTTTGCGAGCTTGTAGATGTCGGTATGTGAAGAACCTTTCGGTGTGAAGCTCCAACTTACACTCATGAAAGTGGTCTTCCTCTTGTTTGGAGATGAATGGCCCCTTTTTTTTGGTTGGTACCCAAGTGGCGGAGGGTCCATGTTGAAAATGCAGTAGAATCTTCGGGAAATGTCTCGTGGGAGATGGTGATGTTGTTGCAGATGATAAGGTCTTGGTGTGATAAAGTCTCGAACGGTATGTTTGCATGAGTCTTCTTGAGTTGAACCGACGGAGGATCTTCGAATGCAGCCTGTGCTTTTGATCTTGGAGAGAAGGGGTGCTGTATTGCAGAAACATTGGGATTGGCCGTAACTCTGCTTATAGAGTTAACACATTGGCATTGCCCGCTATAACTCAGTCGGTGAGTCTAGCATATTGAATCTTTTTCCTTTTCTCTAAGACTTCTTCATAATCTCGCTGTGAGTTCTAACAAGAATCATCAAATTCATTCATATCATCGGAGCCTTCATTAAAACCAAGAGGCCTTTGACTGGAAGTGTTGAGGGACCATTGAAGTTTGATCCCTTTCATGGAGCCATAAGACTACTCCTAAATAGCATTGCTCGGGTACCACTGCCCAAAAGCTTGTTAATTGCGAAGCCCCAATATTGCCCTTTGCTTGGATTGTTGTAATGCCGTAGCCCAAAGGATTGTAGATTGCGAAGCCCCTTGAGACCTTCGGTGCCGAATTGAGGAAGCTTCCAATGTTGCACATGACTCCGTCGGGGACACTAAAGTGAAGTTCTTCTTGCCGAGGGAGCCTTTAAAACTTGACCGTACCCCTAGAGTGACACCATTGATTAGGAGTGGAACGAGAAGGGCCTATCCTTGATCGGGGGAACAACTATGAGCATACATGACAAGAAGGTGCTTCTCGACATTCCTTTTGAGAGACTTTGAGGATTGTCTCACACATCTTTCTTGAGCGTAGCCCTAGGGTTCATTAACTGCAAATGAAGCGAGAGAAGTTTTTCTTTCTCGAGTCACATAGCCCTAGGGCGTCATCATTTGTCGAGCAAAAACAAGAGACTCGTCCTCGTGTGGGGGAAATAAACACAAGGGGACATGGCAAGAGCTATTCCATTCTCGGGAGTCTTTCGGCATACTTTAGAGGGACATGCTTGTAGAAGCTTGAATTACATGTTGTTGCTCGCTGCCCAAACCAACTGACTAGCTGGGGATTATTTTCTGCACATCTCGTACCCTCTTCAATGATAGCTCGCTCGTTCTCGGACGGATCTTGGTTACCACGGGCTTTCTTTCTTTCTCATGAAACCAAAGATGCACATTGCAAGAACAATCTTCAATAACCCAAAATGACCTTTGATGGTGCCATATCTCGTCAAACCTTTTGCAATTCCAAAGTTGGCTCGGTGGGGATTGACTTGCTGAGGAGACCCAATGTAGAACTTGTGCAGTTGTCTTCCTTAGAGGCCGGAGATCTCCATTTATCTTTCACTTCTCTCTCTCACTCTCTCATTTTTTTTATGACACACCCTATTTTTTGCCTAGACTGCCCTTTCGGTTTTTTCAATCTAGCGGGCATCTCTTTTGCGTCTTTTTTTTTTGACTCAATTAATGAGGAAGTGTGCATTGACTCTAGCTGAGGATGAGAGACATGTGATTTTGCGCGTGGAGACACCTTTTGTCACTAATGATGAGTGACATTGACTTGGCTAGGGAAGTACCCCTAGTATTGACTTTGTATATATTTGTTGAATGACTCACGAAGGCAAGTAAGTCATTAGAGAGAAGAGAAGGAAAGCCCCAATTTGATTGCAAGAAATTGGGAGTATGCAGAAAGAATAGAAGCCCTAGACTCGACAAGGAAGGGAAAGTGATTCCAAATCTATGAAAGTTGTTCAATCTTGAGGTGATTAATTCATTG
Organism: Campanula takesimana; assembly: GCA_026119855.1. NCBI lineage: Eukaryota > Viridiplantae > Streptophyta > Magnoliopsida > Asterales > Campanulaceae > Campanula > Campanula takesimana. Next base: position 108,131 of record JAOWBW010001017.1, read on the forward strand.
GCAAATGAATCGTACAAAGATGTCATGACAAGTTCGAGAGGAAGGCCGATCACCCGTAACGCGCTAGGCGCTGAACATATCTTCTTCTCTTGCATGAGACCGGGACACGAAGGTTGCCTACGTTCCTCCAGTGTAGAGGCTCAGGTCACCGTAGTCTTGGTGATGCTCCATTCGTCGAGATGGTTGTTGCTTCGTCCTTCATCGGTGGAATGATGTTGATCTTGTACTTCTTTGATTGAGGGGGATTTTTTTTTTTGTGCTCTAACTTTTGCCTAGGTTGATTTGAGGATTTCACCTAGCGAGCTCTAATTTTTTTTTTTTTATCCCTTTTGAAACTTTGCTTCATGATTGTTGCTCCACCTTTTCTTTGTCTTGATTTCGTCGTTGTTGATGTCTTCGTTGTTGATACCGTCGTCGATGTTTATCCCCTAGGCGTTCAAGCGATAGCCTTCATTCCAAAACTTGTTTAGACATTTTTTCATCATTTTGCCA